>WURV02146025.1:21000-38569 GCA_011762755.2 Epimenia babai
TTGCGGTCATCCTATCGAATTTGTGGCAATTTTTGCAAAAGAGTATACAAGAGAGAGGGAGCCTTATTGTGAATAGGTAAACAAAGCCAAATGTGAAGAACATTAATCAGTGAGTGAATAATTGACATACGTAAGGCATGTGGCTAATAAGACATATGTAAGGCATATGTGAGTGGTGGGAAAATAACACATTGAGGATCACAATATAGGGATAGAAACACGATTGTCTATTAAGACCATTTTTCAAACCTAATCTAGTTTTGTAATGATCGTCAGCTCGCAATAAAGACGTGAACGAGCGTGTTCACCATATGATTGCTGAATTTGCACAAATTATCACTTCATTGAAATAATGATGGCGTTTTAAACAATACAGGTGGAAAAGCTAAGCGCGGGAACTTTTAGCAAGGAATATTAAGCAAAAAATAGTGAAACACTTCATCTCGTCAAGTCAGAACCCACGACCACCAGATAACGTGTCTGATGCTCTAGTTTGAAAGATACAGTGTTGGAAGTTCGTTAAATACCGACAAGCGCAGGAGAGAGAGTCGGTTATCGTAGTTCAATTGGATGAGCACCACACCGGTTGAGGGAAGTAATGCGTTTGGGCCCCGCTAGAGGCAAGGTTTTTTGTGCATTTCTTTCGTGTAATGTGTAGATGACTACACTAAATGTTTCTATCTGGCAATTTGTCTACCCCGCTAACCTAGCACAAAGTATGTCAATATCATATTGTATGTAATATATCTTTACTTATATGTTAATAGCTTACTATGAGCTTAACCTTTTGCATAGATACACTCCGTTTTGATGATTCGCGTAATGTTACACGCGATGAAGTGTGATTTTTTTGTCGGTTTATGCACTCGAGATAAGATTCCACGCGACCTTTACGTCTAGACTGTAGACATCGTGCTTATTAAACGAGGTCGCTTTCTTCATTTCTTTGAAATTTAAGAAGACGCTATCACGTCATTCACGTAAAACAGTCGATAGCTGCGCTGGCATGATTACCGGATGTCGTCAAACTGGGCGATTTCCGTCATACTTTTTACCTTTCGGCTACGGTTTCGGATATCATATCATTTTTGTTAGACATAATATTCTGCCGTTGACTTCGACAATGATTCTCAAATTTACGTGCAATGTCTCAAGTGCCAGCGTTCGTTAGACCACAAGCAGGGTGTGTTTCAAGCCTCTCACATCTTTTTTCAACCAAGTGCGGAGTAGCGCTATTTTGGTATAGTCGAATTGTTTTTAGCTTCATCTACAGCAAGTTTGGCAGGTGTAGCAGCTGTCATCTCGTAGCCTAAATTAATGTATTATCCAATTCAGTCGCGGATATTTCATTGTTTTCTTCCACGGTAGTTGTTCTGAATATCCGTACAACCTTTCGTTTAATATAATTTAAGGATGTGGAACCCTTAACATACGATGAAAACCCTCACAGAACCGCGCAGTTGCTCAAGGGACAACCCGCAACTTCTCGTGCGACAACCGTACGTTCCTGACGTCAAAACCCCCAAGTTCTCGTGATTTCGGTTGAATAAGAACGGTTGCTTCACGAAGTCACATGCTCTTTTTCAGAAACTCGGAACTTCGAAGTACCAGTTACAGTGCCGCATATACGCAAGTGGTTTTCACTGAAACGCATCGTTGTCATCGTCAATGAGACGGTTTTATAAAACGCCAATCAATTACGATTAATTACTCAAATTGCATTATTAACCTACTATGTAATGAAAAACTCCAATTAATTAAGGGCGGTGACATTCAGGTCAACAAACGACAATTATTCTATTTTCAGCTGCGGGCATCAACGCTGTGTCTTACCTGCTCAATCGATCTGTTGTTCGATATTTGCGCATCACCGAGATTCTATTTTAGGGGACTGTTTTTCTTGTCTCGAGTCAGAAGCAGCCGAAGAGCATAAAAAACATTCCTCCTTAGGGTTACGCGAATGTTTTACATTGGTTTTATGGGCTATGGGTTTCTATGTTTTTGCACATTAAAGTGGATATCCGGAAGGAGATCAAACGGTGAAGTCGACGGTGAAAATTATTATTTGCGTATCAAGGACATTTTAGTGCCATATCATCACACGACTTGCGCCAGCTAAATCGAATGTACTTCTTATTGCAACACGCATAAATAACATAAATAATATTTTTGCAATTGTTGCCATCTGCCATCTTCAAACACGTTCCCGTTCAGTTTCGCAAGCGGAACTACAGTCAACGATGGTCAACGATGCTCGACACATCCGCATCGCGCTGAAATATTACAAGGTGGGTGTAACGCAGAGCATCTCCGGGTAATTCTCGCCGTGATTGGTCTATTCGAGTGCATTAGTGGCTGTAATTGCGGGGCCAACGTATCAATTCGATCTCACCATCCAAAATCCCGCGATTAGCTCGACAAAATTCCCCGATATGGCTGGTGATTTCCGTTCGCGAACTCATTCAAGAAACAGTACAAGTGCGCAAACTCAACATCGGGTTCAGCTATATTCGTATATTTTTGTGACTTGGACCGTCTTTTTGTACGATATCGTAATCCGATTAGTAACCAGAGTACGATAACGAAAGGGATAGCTATATTAATAGTGGATTTACATCTGTCCGATAAATCGGATCCCGCCTTCGTGTAGCATTCCACTCGCAAGGTCATTTACACCACCCGTCTGGCTCTCCCGCTCGTTCGTTACTTCCACGTGGCACGTGCGTCACGTGATACGACGTAGTTTAAAAATGGCCTATCACAGTAGCGACTCTAGCGATGAAGACAATTCAAATTGGCCGCGAGTGCCCGACTGTCGTCGTGGCGTCTCAGCAAATAAGCGGTCAGTTTGGACAAGAGAGTTTTTAACAAGCCGTACGTAGCGAATGGAGACTTTGGTTTTTTCGTCCGATAATTTTAAATCCAATTCCGGCGCCATCTTGTAACCAAGTAAACGGGATCGCGTATTTGACACGATTCGTTCATTGGTTTACCTTTCCGATTTCCCGCTCCCGCTTCCGAAAATTTAGAACCAGACCGAAATTCGAAACGGTTCCGCTTTTGGTGTAAAATCGGAGGCGGGAGTCGGAGGTGGGAGTCGCTTCCGAAAAATCGGATGATGTAAATGCACTCTTTGTCTTAATAGCAAGGCAATACCTTTGAGACTTAATATAATTGGTTGAGGAACAAGTGTTCGCATAATTATGTCAAGTATGCTCCCTAAAGAAGCATTAGATTAGACAGATTGGAAGCTTGTTTCCTAATGAATTGTACTCGGTTATATGCAGCGAGATGGCGACATAGCGGGGAGGGCAGGGGGAGTTAAGCGACATATTGACAGGTGATTACGTCGTATTACGCCGTCGGGTTTAACAGTTTATCCAAAAACTACTTAGAAAAATGCCGCAGCTTATCTGCTGTAAAAACAGAAAACCTTGCCTCGGGGTGCAGGCTGTCGTCAGATAACGTCAAATTGATCAAGAAATGTACTCGATTTAACAACCAAAAATTCACCGTCAAAGAATATTTATGTACTAAATGTTTTCTGATGATGAAAACAATTTCCGGGAATCTAAAGAGTATACAGCTAACTCGTGAGAAATTACGCGTTTCTTAATTTCTTCGCGATTTCTTCGTAAATACGTGACAGTATAATCAAGACAATCGAGTTAGGTTGAGATAATTGTATACAAATCCTTTCGAGTGGAGACAGAACTCCATATCTCGTCATGACGAACAGAGATCATCGCTCTGTAGGTAAGACAGTTGACCGACTTCGCCCTTTGCACCGGGATAATCACATAATCATTCAAGGATATATCTTACCACTATAGATTTTAGCGATTTTTGCGAACTCTGTCGTGATACCTATTTTCTTCAAAGGTTACCTCCAGCCACACGTATCACTTGTCGCTCGATTAACATGTTTACGTATCAATCTACGATGGTAAAAAACGCCCGATTGCCTCAGTCCGAGATTGGATTTCGCGTCGCCGGCGATGAGACACTCTCAAACACAATTAGTAAGCGGATAAACAGTGAGTCATTGTTTACCAGAGCGACGGAGTCACGTCGATTAATCATTGACCAGAGTTAACGGTAAAGTGATGTCCAAACATCGCTAATTCGCAACACCAAATCGACAACCCCAACACATCGGCATTTGTGTAACATAATATTCTGAATGCCCGATAAAGAAGCCTAAATTTTTTGAAGACGAAATGAATTCAACCGTTCTCATGTAGTTCAATGAATAAAAATCAATAAGATCTATTCTCGTTCAGTGTTTTCTATTTTTACTCATCGGCGCAAATGACAAATGTACGGGAACTCGGTGCACCCGATCGCTCTGTAGACCTATAATGTTGACATCGGGGTGTATATAGGCGTTAGAATAACCTATATATGAGCCATGTTATTAAATTTAGAACAAATATTCATAATTTTTTTTCATAATTCCTTTTTTCAAGATGGCCGCTCTCACTGGAGCTGTCAACTTGAACAGTTCGCTCAATTTTATTCTGAACTGCGAACCGCCCATAGAACACGTTCTCGTGGAATAGTGCGGGATATTAAGTACCCTATTTATTTATTTATTTATTATTTTTTTTATTTCACTCATGTCTGCTGGATGAAAGGCAGCTGTTGTTAAACAAGTTAAGGTTGTCGGTCCACAGGGAGAGGAAAGGAATAAAAATAATAATAATGGTCGATTCTGTGAGATGGCGCATTATTACATATAACTAGAGAAAAATGCACAAAATAAACCTTACTTCTAGTGCGGTCAATACCACTTTTCGTAAATCCTAACAAAATGTGTTATAACAACTCATAATAGGGAATCGATACCTAGATAAAACTAATGCGATGACGCCAAATTTAATTAGTCATTGCTAAACGGTATTATATGCGTTTTGGCAAAAGTACGCCTTGGGGAGCAACTTGAATAGACAAAACGAGTCAATGCGTCTTAGTTGATGTCTTAAGCCGTGAGGCATTCCACAGCGAGCGCTTGAAAGGACCAACCAGCTATTGTACAATTTTGGTGCTTGGAGCAAGTTTTATACCTAAGGCGGAATGAGCGTTGTAATGTCTAGGTCGAGCGATTTCACCTAGATTACATATATCACCCGGAGCTAAAGCTGGGGCGGCTTTAAATGTCAGCGTGAGAAGTCCGTATTAGATTTTAGATCGAATCGGTAGCCAGTGAAGCCTGGGGGACACCTTGTATAAATCATACCGTTGGATAAACCGTTTCTAAGTTTTTTGATCTGTTTGCGACAAGTGATTTGACTGTATTCATCACAGGGCTTTCCCGGTGACGCAGAACTGGTGTTGAAGCCTATGTCGGCGCCAGTGGTGTAGTGGTTAAAAGCGCTGCCTTTCATGCGAGAGCTTGTGAGTTCGAACCAGCGTAAACCAGAAATTTCTTCCCATTTTCCACTATAGGAAATGAGCAAGATCGTGCTTGAATATTGAGAAAGATTTGTCGTGGTTTATTATAAAATATATCTTAGGGATGTAACAGGGCAATGTTGTACGTGCGACTGACATTTAATTATAAAGTAGCCCGAAAACCTCGCCTTGACCTTTACCTTTACGTCGTGATCGACAATATCAAAGACGGCCTACACGTCTGATAAGATCAACAATGACGACAGTCTCTGGATTCTTCGAACACGACAGCCATTTTGAACTTTAAGCAAAGCCGTTTCCGCACAACAGGAAGACCTACAAACAGACAGTGGAGGTTCATAGCGGTCCTCGTCATTCAAATATGAGGTTCACGGGCCGCAATAGATCGTTCCTTAACTCTAGATATTACTGAGTCTTGTTACCGGACGAGAGGTCACCACATCATCGTGATCTAGGGTCGCTTTTGTAATACGAGCCGCGATGAACGACTTTTGGAACGTCTGCGAGAACGTGGGTGGGGAGATGGAAAGATTCGCTCTGGTGGTGATGGTGGGAAATAGGATTGATTGACTTTTTTTATTAATAATGTGGGTATAGCTGGAAAGAAATTCACGGAAAAAAACCTCATACCTCTGATGTGACACGAACCCACGACCCCACAGATAACCGGTCTGGTACTCTACCAACTGAGCTAGAAGGGCAATTCATTTCATGCGCATTAAGATATTTGACACCGTTTTTAAGAACCACTGATATTTTAAATCCGTATATCATGCCAGCGATATACACAGATATCTATACAAGCATGATGGACTGTGAATTGATTGGCTGATTTTTGCGGTGTTTTCTACATTAGCGTGATGTTAAAGAGGGTAGCCAATGTGGTTCTCTGAATAGCTGGAAAGAAATGCACAGCAAAAAACCTATACCTCTGATGGGATGTTGGTATAGGGTCAAATACGCAGCTTTTAGTCGCAGAAGAAGCGACGGTTCTAGTAATATCATCGATAGAAACTTCTGGAAACACGATCCAGTAGAATTGGTTTGTGGGACTAAACGTTCTTTGTAGAGCGAAATACAGCCCAGGGTGAATTACTTCTAACTTTCACTATTTTATTATAGTAGAAATAAAAGGATGAATTCCGGTCTTTTCGTTTGCATAGAGATAATTTGTAGAGCTCAAGAGGGTCGATGCTTTGCGATATTTGCGGAACAATTTGCCTGGTAAATTTGACATTTTGGTATTTTACCGTTTAGATGACGCGAATTTTGTTTTTTCGCTCCCGTAATGGAGCTAAATTCAATACATTTAAATTCAACCGTGGTATAATTTCACTATTAGAGTTGAAGAAATTTGCGCACATCGAGGTCACTTTTTAAAAACATTCGCTGATGTTTTGCTGACAACTTTCGATATCCATATTACTGATGTTTCTATGGGAAATATTTTTATCCCGTGATGGTTGAGTTGTTGAATCAAGTTTAATGTGAACTTCGTGTGGATCGGAAATAAGAGAGTTGATTATATACCACCCCGGAAGAACAGTGTCACCATAACGTGTGAGAATATGTACATAGAAAACGTTTTTCGATGGGTTGAAGTCTACATTTAGGACGAGCGGTTCAGTAGATATAAGTTGTTATACAATGATTCAGAGAAAATCGATTATAAAACGACAGGACGGTTGAGGCGATGGTTGGTAAGATACAAGAAACGGGCCTTCTCCCCGACGGTTTGAAAAGTAAACACACTCGTAAAAATTGCCACTAAAGGAACGAACCACTGCGGTTATATCATTATAATAAGTTGAATGGTTAGGTCAAATATCTCAACGCTATCGCATCGATAATTGAATCGTGTGTCGTATGACGTTTGTACAAATAAAACTATAAGCATATCTTAATATGTGGCTTATGAGGGCTAGGCAAAGCACACTGCTGATAAACTAGCCGAGTTAGTTAATTTGTATTGTATCAGCGCCGAATAGCTACGTTTACCATGTCTATGTAAACGTAAGATGAGAGGTTGAATTGGCTTAGTTGTAAATTTGTAATGGATATAAAGGTTCTATTTGATCTTCGCCTGGTTTTGTAATATTTTGATAATAATTGTTTTTTGTTAATATTTGCTATCAACATCCCGCAGTCGCCGACTAACGGGTTGTACGTGCTTCTTGGCAGCCTTATGGTAACGTCCACCAGGAAGTCCTTAAATATGACCCGTTTGAGTTAACGAGGACGGTAATACATTACACGACGTCGTCACGTGATCGGTTACGTGTTAATTTGTTTATGTGATACAGCTTGACCGATAACAATCCGTAGGCGACAATGCGGTCGCTACTTCTCTGTATCTCATCGCTGTCAACAAACACGCCCTTCGACCTGTCATTCATCGTCTCCCTATGTGCGTAACGAGACAATTTGTGACCCTTAAATAATAGAGACGGTACAAATAGAATGACATACCTCATACAATAACAGGAATAAAGTCGGTGACCCATCAACTAGTGGGTTATGTTCCGCATTCTGATTGGATCCTAAATGTGTTAACGCCTTTATTAAGTTGATGGCAAGTCGCGGGCTATCACTTTGACTTGTCGTAAACTCCATCACAACCGTCTGTGTATTGAGTGATATGTGATTTGACGCGTTGTGTTGGTGTATGTTTACATAAGACGTCCGTCGCCTCATTAGACGCGTTGCCACGCAACATCTCAGCAGCTAAAAATGTTTGACGGATAAAAGCCGATCTAAATGAAGAGATGTAGGTTGTAGTAAATACGAGAAATACAACAACACTTATATAACGAGATAATGTTGAGATATAACTAAATACGTCATCTGATACTAACTTGTTGGAACTTGATTCATCTTGAGACCCGAGACTCGTGGGCAAATGTATGGTGGTGCTACCTTTGTAGTCTCACACAGACGCGCGCGCGCGCGCACACACACACACACGCACGCACACACACATACACACACATACGCACGCACACGCGCACGCCAAATCTTACCACGTTATAGTTTATACGCGCATGCGTGCACATATTAAAGCAATTAAAATAAATTCTTACGCCAAACCCATCGTGTTGACCAATCTTTCGCTCACAAGCCCCCCTGCTAAAAAACACTCATCTCTATATTTTGAAAACCCAATAATCAAAAACCGTTTACCGCGTGAACAGCAGCAGAAATAGCAAACTTGATTGATTTCGTCGATTTGAGTTGGTGACAAACTTACAGCTGAGATAAGATTTTGCGTAATGCTAAAGCTATTTTCAATAAATACATCCCCAGCTAATTGGTATAAAATTTATTTAATGGGTCGGAGATCTAGTTATATTTCATAAATCGAAGCAGGATCCATGCGTTTTCAGATATCGCCTACGCGTTTTATCACTTACACAGGATTTATCACATAGTATCAGGTATCAACTACCTATCAAAATATCGCACAGACTTCACGAAATCGATTCAACCCTCGCATCAGGTTTTGTCAAATTTCATGTCTATTAGACGACCCACGCGTTGAATTAAGACGAGAGTGCCACCCCCCTCTAATCGCAACAACGTTATTGTTTTAAAAATACATACCGAGGTATATAGTGCACATATTTCGTCAACTATTAAATTTATTACTGTATACACTCCCACCACATAAGACACCTGTCTTCTCATACGAGATATTTCACATAAAAACATTTCCAGACCGAACCTAATCGATTACACGTGACAAAGAGATATTCTCACCGCTGTTGACGGGGGTTCTTCTTGGAAACAATTACGGAAGGGTCGATACACTCACTCTATAATACGATAACCGAACTACGGGAAAATGGGGCACGTAAACAAGGTAGTTGAGTCGGCGCGGCATGCTTTCCTCTAGAGATAAAGGGAAGACTTCCAATTTCAAGTCGGCAAAGAGTGAATGGTGTAAGATATACAGGATGGAAATCTTCTTTCGGGTTACCGCCAACTCACGAAGGCATTTCAAGCAAAATGTCAAGCTCCACTTTTCTCCTCCAACGATTCATTGACCTTTTTTGTCGCTTCGACATCGTTTTTTCAACGAGACCTGACTTCTTTCTACTCGCCGCCGTCATCATCCGCCGTCTCATCACTCTACAAAGCATCATCACGTGACTGGCAGTTTTCTCGCACATCGAGAAGAGATCGGGACCTTCGTATGAAAAATATTCAGAAAACGCCATCAACGGTTCCGACCCAGACCGACCAACGCGATGTTTTCCGTTAGCATTCAACCCCTTGAGATTACTCGTCTCACGCTGGTGACAAGATGAACGATCTTTGACAAGCGATTCTCTTTGGTCTAAGGAACGCAACTCGTACTGTCACTATAAATTGTGCAATCATTAACCTTACCCAGTAGACGGCAAACACAAATTCACCAGGTACTCCACCGTTAGTGCACGGTATCAGATTCACTTAATATCGGAAAAATCATTCTTAATGAAGTATAAAACTGGCAAAAACAAATGAAATGGGCCTCCCATAGCCTCATCAAATTCGCAATATGTTATTTTTGTATGACTTTAAGGCGCCGTCTTCATTTGGTAATGGGGGTGGGGGTGTGGTTGGGGGTGGTAGAAACTCTGCCTAGTATGCTTCCCCTAAAACGTACAAAAGGCAAGTCCACTAATATTAACATTTTAGGATGGAAATACTTCATCTCTGTTATCGAAGATTGCATCGATCTATTGACACCAGTGGGTATATTTGCTAGTAGTGATCGTAGTATTGCACGCCGGGTGGGTGGGTGACCACAATGTTATGCTATAGGACACAGTGATTGTATCGATAATTAAACAGATGTAAGTGAACGTCTATTTACAACTTATTGCGATGGAAGAGAGCTAGAAGGATCGGATGTTTTCAAAACACTATTTTCCGCGTACGTCAATATTGTTTTTTGCGTTATGACTCGAATATCGATAACAGCGCGCGACGAATGATAATTGGAGGGTCCATTAACCCAGTTACGTAGGCGACTGTGGCCTACTTACGATGCAAGACGCGGCATCGAATCGTAGAGGACAACGCATCTCGCGCCTATGGAGACACTGCATGCTTGCTAACTGTAGTGGTGAAGGTCAAGTTCAACAGTAATGAAATTAATGAAATGAAATTTATTTGTTTAAAGTGTGCTTATTGGCAGAGCTGTCAAACACATGTTACATGTTTACATGAAACAATAGCCTAATGGTCTAAGACTATAATGTAATTACTTAATGGAGATAAAATTAACACCTAACAGTATACAGGTGATACAGATCAATGTTAGATACAACTATGTACATTTACAGTGAGCATGAAATGGATAACAATGTTGAATAATACAGTGGAAAGTAGAACAAACATCGAAAAAAGGAAATCATATTTATTTACCGCAATGGGTGTCTACGGCAGCTATTCAGCGCAGATACATTCACAAAGGAATGTGAACAGTCAGTTTTAGGATGATTAGCACGATTTGATTACATAAGGCAAATAAATACTGGGAGACATCGCAAACTAAACTGGAATCTATCGTTCAGGGCGAGGGTTTAGTGGCGACATTATTAATGGCAGTGAGTGTCCTTCAGACTAACATTACCTCCCCCTGATTTCATTAGGAAATTGAGCAATAACACACTTTATTACGAATATTTCTCAATATTTATGAACGAAAATATCTTTCATTTTTTGTTGTGGAAGGCGCGGGTAAACCGTGATATGTGTGAACAATTCGAACACGCGACTTCTCGCACGAAAAGCCACGCTTCTAAGCTCAGTACCACTGTCGCCGACTAAATTAAGTGGGATATTAACTTATATCATCGAGTTATGGTTACTGTAACGATCTCGTCGCACGAAGCGGGCCACGAAGCGTACAGAACGGAATCTTTATCAGTGTCAATGCCAACGATAAACGCTATAATTGAAGTAATAAATTTTAGCGAATCGCATGATTCGATTTAAAGAGCCCTCATGACAAAAAAACGAGTATCCATGGTTCATGCGAATACATGTCTAGTGGACAACACTCACACAATGCTTGACGGTTATACCCGGAGACTCGTCATTAAGTGGGTAGCGTGAACGGCACAGAAAACACCGCCCGTTCGCCAAACACGCGAGATAATTACGTGAATGACGACGATTTATTGATCGGCGAAAGAAGTATCATTCACGGAGCTCATTCGATTGACGCCCGCGTCAACGACCCAGCGGATATCGTCGGTAGGGTTGTTGTTAGATGGACACCACGCCCGAAAGTAGTCCCACTAGACTAGAGACCAAGGTTTAGTATGCTATACCCCGAAAAATTACAATATGCTGAAATGTCGTGACAATTGCGAATATTCACATTATCGGATGTCGATAAAGGTAGATTCATCGATTTGTCTTTCGTAATTCGTGCAAATCGAACAAACACCTTCGAATTCGTTTTTTTTTTGTGGATGAAATACCGTCACCATTCGCTAAAAATTGAAGCATGAAGCATCAGGGTCGCCTTGATGGGGCTCACTAGAAACGTCAGGTTGTGGTTATCTAAAAATACATAGCAGCCTACGCTCGAAAATGGTCCCGAAAGAGGGGCCGACATTGGATCTCACTAAGAGAAACGACAGCTCGTCAACAACGAAAGTCGTTAGTTGAAACCAGAGTGAGAATGGATGCCATTCTGCGTTGAATGCTTCATAATCATACAGCTGTACGAAAAAACGAACGAACGAACGCACGAACGAACGAACGCAAGAAGGAACGAACGCAAGAAGGAACGAACGCACGAACGAACGTACACGCGAACGAACGCAAGAGGGAACGAAAGAACGAACGGACAGACAGAACGTCCGATCGAACAGACGAACGCACGAACGATCAGACGAACGCACGAACGAGGGAACGAACGAACGGACGAATGGACGAACGGACGAGCGAATGAACAAGTGACCGCACGATGTAATTAAACGAAATAAAAACTTTTAGCCAGTTGGAGATTTTAAAATCAAATACTTGTTTTTCTCGGAAGCAGAATCTTCGTAGGCATAGGTAATCCAAGGGAGCTTATAAACAAGATTTGATTAAATCTGGAGACTCGTCTTAAGGGAATAGTCTCCCATTAACGGTACCCGATAAGTGCTGCTCGCTGTGTTGGGTAATGAGATGGATAGCACATTTTTGATCAACTAAATTAATATAATATTGTTATATTATGAACAAGTAATACCAATTTATTTATCCTCATTAAAAATACCGGTTCACGTGACCTGCCTTTACTAACCCGCTCTATTTATATAATAATAGACAGCATTTTATTTGTTTAAGACTAAAATAATGTTTTACCCAACAATACAATAAATTATACAGTTGTATACAGTGAGTCGATGTCGACCTAATTTTCTGTTATGTGATGCGTATTACATTAATCTAGAAATTTCTACGCTGACTAAAATTTGGTGTTGACACAGTTGGATTTTTATCAAATTATTAAAGTTTTCCCAAAATGTTCGATATGAGTTTAAGAAACCTATACACGATGTTAAACGATGTACGTACTAAATCAGTTTCCATTCGAAGGGTGAAAAAACAACATGTATCAAGCGCAATGTAATCAAAACCCCTCAAATTCAGTTTACAACGAATATTATGGCAGCTATTCAGCGCAGATACGATACCTCCGATAATCACGCATCGCCCCAGCGAATGGTGATATCAAGCGTATACTCGATGTAGAGACGGGTCCTACTCCAAGAATCGGGGATTAATCACTTACACAGGATGATTGCTGAAAACCGCCCGGCGGCTGGTTTCGAACCCGCGACCACACGGTTTCAGCCTAGGTTTTTTCCACATATCGGTATCTTCTTGTTTTGGTGTTGTAGTGGGTATTGTCGGGTCCCTTTGGCCTCTTGTTTCAGTATCGTAATGGGTATTGTCGGGTCTCTTTGGCCTCTTGTTTCAGTATCGTAATGGGTATTGTCGAGTCTCTTTGGCCTGTTGTCTTGTTTCAGTATCGTAATGGGTATTGTCGAGTCTCTTTGGCCTGTTGCCTTGTTTCAGTATTGTAATGAAAATTGTCGAGTCTCTTTGGCCTGTTGTCTTGTTTCAGTATCGTAATGGGTATTGTCGGGTCTCCTTGGGTCTACTAAGCTTATTACTGTACCACCTGATATATATTGTATTCTCCCTTTTCCTGACATTCATTCAATTAATAAATATGTAAAGTGTACATTCATATATACCTAGGTGGCCGTTCGTCGTCTTACATCGTAAAACGAAAATTAATAACGTAATTTCTGTACGCGCTCTCGCGTTACATTTGACCTTTCGGCCAAAAACTGACATTAGGAACGCGGTACTTTTGAGTAGAAACGCTCCGATTAGGATTCCAAGGCCCTTAACTTAAGACTAAGTACATTCATTTATTATGTAAAAAGAATTATTAATTTTGAAATGGTATTAAAAAATTGCTTTGGATAATTTCATTTTCCATTAACTAATATTAAAGTCTTTTGTTTTTCTATACAAATAAATCAATTAATCAATTAATTGACAACCGTTGCCTAAAATATTGCTAGCCGCAGCAAAGGGTTAGCAATAGCAATTCACACTCGGGACGATTTATTCAGAGCCGACACGACTCGTCAACGATCTCAGTTGTTGATACATACTGTTCACAGATAAACAAGCTTTCAGGCTTGTAAATGTTAAGAGACTGATGAAACTTGAGCTGTTTTGATAAACAGCGAATGAAAATGTAAACGAAATATTGAACTAAAAATTAGCTCACTTTATATACAACCAACAACCATATAAATGTACGTAATCATATGTAAATCCTAATAATAATAATAATACAATAGTCCCAAGCTGAAATGAAAACGTTCGCGTCGCTTCTGATTTTTTGAACGATGAGCAGCTCGGAGCGCCTGAACATTACGTCACACTGGTCAGCAGTGGTCAGTGTCGAGCAGAATAGGACAGGGGACAAATACTGGAGGTTCTAATCAGTTACATTGCTGTATATGACCGACTTTATAAATTATTATTCTGTATGCAAATAATGATTGTTCACTGAAGTCGATCGTCGATCTAAGATAGTTCGTTATTTTTTTGTTTGTTACTTTCTGTTTCGGGCGGTTGATTACGGAATATTACGACCTCGAGGTAAGGCGATAAAATAAATGTAAAATGTTCGTCAGAAACTCGTGAAAGTTCACTTAGCGTTTCGTGTCTATTTTACATAAAATAGCAGGTCATGTCGACAGCTTGGTTGAGATAATTTTTCTCATTCATTGAACATTAAATACATTTGAACATCGTTTATGAAAATTCTTCGTAAAAGTAGACCAATATCGGGATCTAAATTCGAAGGACAATATACCAACCTCGGGTGTATATATCTATGTGAAGGAATAGGCTGGTATTTTACCGGTCTCCACTGTTCAGGACTTCATTGAGTCTTTAGCGGTGTATTTATATGTATGTAAAATGTGTTCGACAGCAATGCTATTAGTGCACTTCCAAGTAAAATATGTTTCAGATTTTATTTCGTTTGTAAAGCTAGATCGAAGTTATAAGACGTAGTGCTAGCGGTTAACGAACAATTAGTTAATAGATACACACAGAAATACCCCTTCCCCCGTTACACCACGACGTTCTACCGCTCGCGTGCTCAAATAACTCAACTACGCAGGCGTACTTGTTAACTTCAATAATAATAATATATATATCTCGTTGGAACGGGGAAGGTCTCAAGCCTGCTCAGATCTTACAGGATAATGTCCGTTTCTCGACATTGTTTGTTGGTATCGATAACAGGATCGCTCAAGATGGGTAAAATGTTCTCATCTCAACTGGACGTAGATAACAGAGATCCAAACGAAATCAACGACCACATCAAGGTTACCTTTGACAACGGTTATGTTACGTCTGATTTGATCGATTGTTACGTCCAACTTGGACCACTTATGTTAAGTCCAACTTACACCACTTATGCTAAGTCCAACTTACACCACTTATGCTTAGTCCAACTTACAACACTTATGCTAAGTCCAACTTACACCACTTATGTTAAGTCCAACTTACACCACTTATGTTAAGTCCAACTTACACCACTTATGTTAAGTCTAACTTACACCACTTATGTCACGCCCAAATTGCACCACTTATGTTAAGTCCAGCTTACACCACTTATGTCACGCCCAAATTGCACCACTTATGAAGCTCGATGCACGAGAAATAATAAATCTTTCATATATCAATTATCATCATGAACCAGTGATGAACCTAACACGATTGGGGGTCCCCCGACCTAAGTCCAACCTTCAGGCACCCCTTTTTAAGACATTTTCTAGTTGAATATTTGAGCAACCAGTTTGCTTTATTATAATATAAAGTGCATATATAAATATATCACTTAAGTAATTCTGATAGTTGCGTATCGCGTCTATCATTGTGTTAAATCAACAATAAAACATACTTGATCACGTGTAATTTAGCTAACTATACTCGAAACTTGATGTAAAAAAACTGGTGTCAATCCATATATAGGGTTAACTACAAGGTGTCGCCGTTTTTTAAACGTTGGAATGAAAAACATTTCAACGTTAGCGACACACGAAAGTTTTAAAAACCCTTTACGTGTTCACTTATAGCTCACTTACGTCTTCACGGGCATTAATTTTCTTTGTTAAAAGCATGCTTTATATCTGTGATTTAGTGGCACACCGTATCATGTGATCTCTAGCACGGATGGTGCCTACCCGGCAGAACAACACTTCTGAGTTTAACCTTCAACGTAGTAGTAACATACTTCTATCGCAAGTATTCATAGCCAATCTCGGTGTCTATAATTTTATTGTTAATGTGGTTATTTCAATAGCTGGAGAGAAATGCAAATGCAATCAGAGATAGAGGTTTCTTCTGTGCATTTCTCTCCAGCAGAAATTTTATGCATTTTGACAGAGTTCTATGTCCGTACTCAAAACATCGAGTTCACATATTTATAACGCTGTTATCTGCCTGTACACGCAGGTCGCTTTTGAAGACGTGATAGCGGAACCGGAAGGCGTGCGCAGTTTCGAGTGCGTGTGGCGATGTTCGTACTGCTGTTTCCGGCGATGGCAGAGGTTTTGCTATGGCGCTTGCACGTTATGTTGCGGCGTTTGTTTGGCGTGCGAATGGGGCTGCGAATTCGCGTTTATCGCCTTTCTACACGTCTGGTACGTGACTCCTATGACGAAGATGTTGGAGATGAATTGTAGCTGGTGGCAGAAACTCTGGGCGGCCTGCGTTAAATGCTGTCTCGACCCTTGTTGCGAGAGCTGTAGTCTAATATTCTCGCCATTCAAGAGACAATGAAATTCTCACCCACAATGCCTATATGGAGTTACAGTATACTGACTTCTCGTTAATTTATCTTTTAATAAAATATTCCAGTTAATATAATTAATCGTGACTTGCCACAGCATTAACGATGTCGCTTCAATATTTCCGTTATGTCTCGTTCTCTGCACAAACTGTCTATGATGGAGTAATGATATAAATGTATCGAATAGTTAACGCATAATACACATTTGCTCAAAATTGACGGACGGCTAATTTATTTTTATTGAGGGGAATAAAAATTCTTAGAGAATATGGCGTGAATGTGCGGTTGTCTCCCCTGTTGCAATGTCAAGAGTAACTATTAAGTCGACGGACGGGAACTTTTTCTGAGAAGCAGGATGTAGACCTGTTTATTACCCCCTCATGGGAATGGTTATCATAATCACGTATTGCGCTGATCGGATACACCATCCGCCCCTATTGGCAGTGAAGAGAAACGATATCGGATATTGGATACTATGACGGCGTAAAGTTTGTTTTGGTACCGAGATATTTGTCGAATCCGTTCACAGCTCAAAAACCGGCCGAGACTTGAAAAACGTCAAATTGATAACATTAACCATTTCTGGCGTCGTTTTCCAAACTAATAACACCTGACGAACTGTACCTCTACACAAAAGCTCCTGTTATTTATGACCTCAGCTATGATCATAGTGAATAACTGTTTCCTTAAGTCTCTTACATAGAGGTGTGGGTTGCCGTGTTAGCCATGTCGTAAATACGAAAATACAAAGGTAACACCTTGTTGACTAAC
>WURV02146026.1:0-18401 GCA_011762755.2 Epimenia babai
GGAAAAAGGTCAATTGTCTGCCCAGACCCCGGTGGGTTTTTCACATTAGGTGTTTTCCCCCACCCGTTATAAGGGAGCCTAATCAAAATTGTCGTGTTAACCACATAGGCTAGCTTTTTAAAGGGTCATAAATGAAATTGGCCCACACAACGATTACTTCGGTAGTCAGCCTATAACTAAATAAAATAAAAAATAAGCCCTGTAGGATCGTGAGGGGGCTCTGTGAGGAGTGGTTATGTATAGGCTTCTAATCCTCGGAGGCGTATTTTTTCTCGAGTGCTGATTAGTCTCAAGCTGCTACCTCTTTGTTATCTCATATCACTCGATTTTAATGAAATACACCACAAGGGTAAGCAATCTATTTTTTGCAATTTGAAACAAGTAGAAAGAAAGGACTAAAATCGACTTTCCAGGCTCGGTTGTTTACACTACGCTGGTTTAATGACGAATAAATGAACCTTTTCAGTGACATCATGTTAACACAGCTGTTTACTCACTCATGGTATAGCGAGTTCGACTTTGAACTGTATTCCTTGTTTTCCTTATACTCCTTGCATTTCTATTTAGTCATAGTAACCATAAATTTGTATCTACTGTGTTTTTGATTGCCATGTGTTGGGAGGGCACTAAAAATTTAATAGAATTTCATTTTATTTCATTTAACGGTTGTGTTAGTCTATGATTTAACTTACGTATATGTATATTCTGTTGTGTTATGCAATATAATTAGTTATCATTCAAAATGTATATAGGCGCTTTAGAGACATACTAGTTATTAGGGCGCCTCCAAAACAAATGGATTATTATTGTTATTATTATTATTATTATTATTATTATTATTATTATTGTAGGTGTTACCTTTAAAAGAGCCAATGAGAGCCTATACAACTGGGTCGTACTAGTCTATTGCTCCATACAAAATGACAGTTTTATATTTTCAGTAATGCACTTCCTGTATCAGACCTGCACCGATCGGCCAGTCCTCTACCTCAGCAGATCTCCGACCTGAACCAATCACGTTGCAAGAGTCCTCATTCCATTGGTTCCAACAGATAATCATGGCTTTATCCACACACATTTAATAGTAATATTCCACTGCCTCTCTTAACCCTTACATAACTAAACTGTGCTGTGGCAAACACAATACAGCCATTCAAAGGTTAATATATTTTCACTACGAATCATCAAATTCAAGATAAAAATTACCGTTTCTAAGCAGATTATTATGAAACTTTAAAATTCTACGCAATACTTGCTAGCACATGATTATTTTTCCCACATTAAATTTCACATGTTAGCCAATAATTACGCATTTACAACTGAAGATAGCTTTTACTAGTCAACCCTTCCATAGTGATTGTTATTTTTTATATATTCAACGAATGGTAGAGCATCTACACGGATTTGGTCATAAGAGAAATTAACTGTTACAAGGTTTCAAAGATTTCATCATTATTTTTATCTATATTAAAAATTAATTGTTTACCACAAAGAAGCATTAGAATATTGTTAGTAAATTTTTGATGATTTTTGCCACAATTTCAACAGAAATTTATTTATTTGCTTAGAAATATTAATTTCCATAGTATGATATTTTAGGAGATAGCGAAACAAGTGAAAATAGTTAATAAAAATATATAGAGTAAATAGAAAAAATCTGTCTCAATTGTTTTTTTATTTAATAAATAATTGGTAAGATACTGTATTGTTATTTTTCGGATGATCGCCCTTCTACACCGAAGTACAAACTAAAAATATGCCCGCAACCTACGCTTTCAAGAAAATTGTAAACCATACCCAAATCCATATGATATTCTCTCCCTTTGCCCCCGCGTACATCGAAAGCTTTCTCCTCGAAACCTGTGAATTTACGAAATTTCGCGATGTCATCGAGAGAATCAACTTTGACATCTTCGCGTTCTTTTATCGCCAATTTTTTCCACGACATTCTCCGGATCCGATTCCAGAAAAGATCTGCGTCTTCCTCGGGTCCTTCGACGCAGATCAGCCCAGGTTTTCCGGGAACGGAAAATCCGGAGAGTTTTAATTCCTCGGCTATATCGATGATATCGCGACGTTTAAACTTGGAAAATATATGGTGACTATAAATCCACAAACGAACGAAGGTTGCGTCGTGATCTGCCGTACCTGGTTTTTTCGTTGTATCTAATTTTACTTCTATCGTCGGTTTTGTTAAATAATGGTCGATGTTCTCCTTTATCCATTCCAATACCGAACCGATACATATATCTCCTCGAGTCGTATCAATAAACATATTGAGATTCTCTGTAAAAGATTTCTGCAACTCTCTTGTAATGCATGGTGGAAGACGCGTGAATATCTCTGGTGGCTCCGTTGGGTACTCATGGGGTAGATGACACACAACTTCTATGCTACCCTGAAAGCAAATATCACGCTTTGAAGACGACAGAGTTACTTATTAACCCTTAGCACTCTGTTGTCACAGAATTGTATTGCAATAGTAATGTGATATACATTCATAAGTGTGGTAAGGGTTAAATAATGAGGACAGGTGGCTGAGAGCCTACAGCTTTAACCTAAAATTGTCATGACACTCACCTCTCTCTCCGCTATCTCATCATCCCACGACACAATCTTTACTTATCAGGTATTATTACTGCCCTTACTAGGGCAGTGTGTCATGTGGGTAGGATATTAGTCGGCGTTCAAACTGATACCAATCGTCTGCCCATATTCAGTGACCTTCGCTACAGTGATATATATCCCCACATAAGAAAAATATTTGTCATTGTAATAATCAGAATCTAGGGTGAATCTCACGCAATTCCATCAGGTTAACTTACGATGAATCTTCCAGTCGTATCATGTACTAAAATACTCTGATCAATCAACCATGGTATAGACACACACGCCGAAATGGCCTTTTTAACAGGAAATGTATTATATTCAATAATTGAAAAATGCTTATTGATCTTGTTGGCCTATTTTTCACGCAAATATGCATTAACACTATTTAGATTGAGATTCTCTCAGCCAACTACAGCATTGGTGTAGTGGTCATTTAATCTGCAACCAGGCAAGATTTGACAAAATATTAATATATAACAGCCTTGGTGATCAGCTTGTTTGGGGAAACATTTACAAAAAATTGTTCTTCATAATTTGTATACTGTACATGTAGTTAATTGTAGATAGCATAGGACCATTAATATATTAACGATAAATACTAAGAATTACATTACAGGCTTTTTCACTAATGTGAAGTTTATTGGACAAGTTAATGAGTAGACCTTTATTAAATAAATTTCACTTCATGTCTTATCAAAGTGCCGAATGTCACTGCAAGCCACCAAAATTTTCAAAATCTTCATGTGTAGACTCCAGACTCTTTGTTACTCCATTTTATCAATTTTCCTGGATCCGCCATTGACACTACGTGTGAAATAAAAAAGAGAACGTTTGATTGAAGAAGTCAAACTGTCAAAGCGACACGCTTTGTCAACTATATACATAATTTATAATACCGAATTACCCGATCAACTTGTAAACACACGACAAATCCAATTCGATAATCCAGACATTTATAAGGCAAGTCGCCATCAATAAAAGCCTGAATACAATCCAGAGATGCTGCGTCTTCCAGATGGAACTCTTGTTTAGACGGATACATGCTCTGCAACATTTCTACCTCTGACAATTGCAGACGCAGATTATCACTCACTTTTTCCATGGAGAACTGCCCTAAAAAACATGGTACGATAAAAAGGTTTGTTTGGGATGTGCAATAATAAAGAAAAACTAAAATGGAAACGCTCACTGAATTGGGTAAGTATAACAGTGGGTAGCCTTGCTAGTCTAATTTATAGTAAAGTATGACCTAATGAAGCATAGTATTTAGACAATAGCTTGTGATCTAATAAACTAATTAGTCTACATAAAGGTGTTGCCCTCAATCTTATAGTGGATTGAGTAGATAATTTTTCTACACAACATGTACACCAGAATTATATTAAAGTGTCACTTTGAGGTTTTTATGGTATATTTATCAATAGTTGATATAGTTAAATACTGCCATAATAGTAAAGACATGTACAGTAATCTATGGTATTTAAAAGTAAAAGACAAGCTTTCACATATTTCGCTGAATCTGCGATGATTTGGTGCTGCGAAATAATGAGATAATGAGATGGTAGCTCCACAACAGATGGCATCCGCATTTGAAACACAGTCTTGACATGTAGACAAGCACTAAGATAGCTGCATTGCAAGTGCTATCGAGACCCTCGTGGGCCAATGGGTATAAGGAACCTTTAGTGAAATATCACAACTTGTTTATTATTATTATTTAATGAGAGTGGTTACGAAAGCTGTTCCACTAATATAGAAGCCTAAAGCCCTCGACAATAACGCTAAATTAAGATTACAATGTCAGTAAAACACGAATAAACGCTCAAATGAATTAGACTGCAGGAACAGAGGGGAAGCATGTGAGGGGCCAGTACCATAATCATGCAGCTAACAACCATAGTCTCGTTATTATATAAAAAATCCAAATTTATAGTAAGTGGTATTCAGCGAAGGAGCATCAACATGAATTGGCGTTCGGTGGAAGCAGTTAGCTTAGTGGATACAGCCTTTGACTTTGAATCCATAGGACTCTGGTTCCAGTCCCGTTTTAGCCAGTACAGTACCGGCTGCGTTTTTCGGGCAGAAAATTCCTTAAACCCTTGACTCTGGGTAGCCCTTGCAATGTGACTAACTTAGGGCCCTTTCCCACCGACGTAGCTATGCTTCAGATGCTCTATGAATTGTATCTAGGTCGCTTACCTCCCTGCTATGTCGTCATCCCATTGTAAATAATCCTTTGTCATAGATTTAGTAGAGGGTGCGACATATGTAGCTCGTCTTTAGAACTGTGGAACCAGTAGCGTGGATGGTAAAAGGTCAATCTCGGTATATATTTTTCTTCCACCCCCTTATCAGTGAGGCCAATCAATTTGTCGTGTTGACCACATTTATAGGCTATCATTGATAGTATCAATTTAAATGGCTGTGAGGCTCAACTGTCTTAACTAACAAGTCCAAGGGCCTTCAGGGATTTATTGCGAAGAAGAAGGCAGGTCACCTTTGATATTAAAATTATTGTCATTACACTCATTACCAAAATCTTAACTAACGAGTTCAAGGGACTTCGGGGAATTACTGTTAAGATAAACGCGAGTCACCCATGATATTGAAATTATTAATGTGATGGTAATAGGAAATTATTGTCATTAGACTCATTACCAACTGCGGAGCAAACAAATTTTATCTTACAACCCATTAGGAATAGACCATGAAAACTGTTTCAAGTGCGCGGATTTTATGCGTAGTACTAAGGCAAATCTGTTTAATCGCAACGTAACAATTTTTATAGTCAGACGCGAAGTTCGTTCAATAATCGAATATTTCATCTCTGTATAAACAAGATAACGTGGGATGCAAAAATGACAGCCGTTTTCGTTCACCCAATTTCCTATGCATTAAGTTCATCGGCAACTCTGGCAAAGTTTTAGTAACTAACGGGCTGCTGTGCACCCTGCAGAATCAGATGATTCTTTTCCCAGTCGGTGTCTACCTGGTCTGGGGATCCTCTTGTCATTGGATAATGACGTACCATCCCGGCATTCATAAATCGGATATTTCCGTAGCCATACTCGATTCTTTGGCCTTTATGTTTATACAACAGCCTAATGATAATACGTATAATCTCAAACGTAACTAACCTCGAAATCAAATAGATGCAAATTTTGTTCTTGGCCAACATTTACACCAATGAAAAAATTGGATTGTAGTCACGTGCTAAAGGAGAAACATGAATATTTATATTTTAATAGTCATTTCGTCTTCGGCAATTTCCGTTGTTTTCTGTGACAAGCGTAAAACTTTTAATCAACAGCCGCCATATTTAGTGATTTTGGAGAGAAAATTTGCTTAATTTTATGTCTTTATTTAACGAGTTTATAGATATCGGAGAGAATTGTTTTGGGCGATCCTAGGTTTTATTGTGTCGGACTATTACCCTATGTAGCTGAAAGGTTTCAAATATGTCATCAAGGCGAGCTAGGTGGCGTAAATTGAAATATCGTGTGTCGCTATTGTGCTTCTGCAACACTGCGATATGAAGTGACTGAAACTTAAAATTCATATTGTCTTCGTAGAAAATTCTGTCGATCAGCTGCCAAATCAGTAAAAAGTCTGCGGAAAGTGATGCATTTTGGATGCGTGACCAACTGTTTGACTTTGCATCGAACTCGGAATAAGTGCTGGTGTATAAAGAAATTATTTATCAAATTCGATTTCTATTTTATCAAGTCAACTGTCGATAGACTTCGTACTCTGTGATATGGCTGAACAACTTGTAGACACGGGTCCCCCGTCCGCTAAGAGGCAAAAATTAACGTCGCCTAACTTGAATTCTACAGACAGTAATGGTAAGTCTTATATTGGCTCAAAGCTAACCCACATGTGTACGTTAATTCGACTGCACAGCGTAGGCATGCGTATCCTTGATTACAGAAAATTGTCAGATACATTAGACTGAGACTCAGTGATTTCATTGATTTTTTTATGTAAATATATGGATTTATTGATGGACTTATGTCTAGATCCTGCTGACAAATATGAGCTTTGTTATGTTGTAATATGTAACCTATATAGGCTACGGCTAATTGCTTGAATATTGCAATTTTTATGTTTTACTATCGATATACAGTAAGATTGTGAATTTTTACCTTGATTGCATTTTGCGAAGTCTTTGACAACGTTTTTATGAAATTTTTTGTCAAGAACGATCATATAAAAGATAGAGTACATTGATTTTATTCGTTATTACACGTGAATTTTGGTGATGTGCAATATTTGATCAGATCTCACATCACGGTCAAAAAGTCACAATCATTTCTTTTAAAGAGTATCATTTTTTTATTTAATAAAGTTTACTTGTGCAGATGGCAGGCACAATATTTTTTATTTTTTGTACCATAATAAAATTTTTTTATTTCTGTATTTTATCTATCTTTGCAAGCGCAGAGAATGTGAGAGGATCACGATAATTCATCTTGTATGCATCATAAGAGTCGCCTTATATATTAACATCCTTCATTATTTACATTTTGAAAAGTGCATTTTTTTGTTTTATTTTACCAAAAGATACAATTGCATTGTAGATTAATCAAAAGCTATGTTATGTGCCCGTGTCACCACCATTTTCCCTATCGGTATCATGCAACTTGAGATTTTAACTATGCATTGGAGCAAAAGGAAATATTAACTTTCACGTGAATTTTTTTCTTGCAGACTTCAATGTAGGGAGTATTTTGGATCTGGCAAATGAACTGCCAGATGATTTAATGGGGGCAACAAATGGTCCGACCAATGGCACGAATGGGCCTCCTGCGTCGGACTCGACGCAACGTCACCAACAATTATCCCAGTTGTTGCAAAGCAGTGGGATGAACTCTCACCATTCGCCGCTCAATAACATGATTAGTATGCCCGTTTCCCAAAGTGGATTAATACGCCAACAGTCGGGAACTAACGTAAAAAATTTACTCGTTACGGCGTCGTCGCATATTCAGCAACAGCAATTAAAAAACTTAAAGCTGATTAACCCGGAACAGTCGTCGCCAGCGGCCTTGAACTCGATATTTCAGCAGCAGGGTAACAGCATTCCCGTGATGGGTTCGATCACGACGGGTATGAATCCGATGGTTCTAAATCAGAATATGAAATCGTACTCGTCGCCCGCTGCGATGATGAACGTCAATAACGTAGGCATGCAGCAGCAGCAGCACCAAATGAACGGGCCGAGCTTCTCGATGGGCCCGACGGTCGCCCAGCAACGACCGATGATACAGACTAGCGTCATCTCGAATTCTCAGCTCATTCACAGCCAACAGCCTGTCTCTATAGCCGGCCTGCAGGGATTGGTACAAGCTCAACAAATGAAGGTTAGTGTACATATGTTTCATCCACGTTATAATGCCGAGTCTTGGTATGACCATTGGGTGAAACGATGATATCGCAACGTGTTTGCAGTTTTCAGCGGATGAGAACTAATGCGGTAATTTGTTAAAATAGTGTAATTTTGTCGGTACGTTTTTACCACATACCTAATGGCAGTGTAACGAACTTGACTATCAAATGCAGTCCTGTATCAAAGCTATTTAGATTACATAGAAAAAGCTCCACTTTGGTTTTTCCTCGTTTGCTGCGGATATCATTATTTTTTTAGTATTTATAAAGATTGTTTTCGATACTCAGACCAACGGTCCTGTAAGTACGAACCCGCCATATGGCTACACCAACGCATCCCACTCATCGCCGAATGTGTCATCGTCCACGTACTCACAACCCATCACGAACCCAGTGACCAGCGCCGCCATGAGCATGACGTCCGTCGCACCTAACACCCCCGCCGTTGCTGCTGCCAACGCCAACTCCGTGCGTACATAGGGAGATCGCCTCCTGGCTAAACAGTTCATTGTTCCATCGATGCATCTTAATATCTAACGTACAACTCTAGTAAAATAAGCCGTGTGTTGCCATGTGTTGGAAGGGCACTAGGAATCAAAAAGAATTTCATTTCATTTAACGGTTGTGTTAGGCTATGATTTAACTTATATGTACACTCTATTGTGTCATGCAATATAATTAGTTATCGCACGAAATGTATATAGGCACTTTAGAGACATACTAGTTATTAGGGCGCCTCTAAAACAAATGGATTATTATTATTATTAAGAACATTTTATCACGTGTATGAGCCGTCGAATGTTTGCTGCGCACCAGTGTACTGAATACGGTTCACGTGGGCCTATAATTGCACATGGGCATGTATAGGCATGCACGGGTATACTGCATGATGGATTGCATGGCCTGTTACTGTAGGTACACCGGCGCACTATGTAATGCCCGCAAAGTTTCCATCTGCTATTGGTAGGCTTCTAAGCGAGGTGTAGAAATGAACATAAATGAACATCGGACAATGTGGTCGAATAAATATAGTGTATGCAACAAGTAAGTCGCAGTATAAGTAAGTATATATTGTATATAAATAGTGTATCCCGTAACCTACGTTTTGCATCGGCAGGGAGCCCAAACTGCGAGCACGGGCGCGCCGACGGCCGAGCAGGAGAAACGCAAGTTGATCCAGCAGCAGTTGGTCTTGTTGTTACACGCGCACAAGTGTCAGCGGCGAGAACAGGCCGCGAACGGCGACATATCCGCCTGCACCCTGCCTCATTGTCGTACCATGAAGAACGTACTGAATCACATGACGACTTGTCAGGCCGGCAAGTCGTGCGAAGGTAAACGCGATACCTGGGCATTCGGTCGCGCTAAGTCGTTATCCAACGTTGTACGTTAAGAGCTGTATTTGTACAGTAATGTGTTACGCTTTTCCTAAGATTGCAGCTGGAAGACAATCGGCATACTTAGGATTTGAAGCGTTCACCTTTTACTTAGTCGTGTATGCGCATTTGTTTCTGGTAGTGTCGCATTTTACAAAAATGTATGTCCCACCCTGCTATTCGCCTACCCACGGTATATAATCAATGTATATATATCAGAAGAAAACTTGAATAAGCTTATTTCCTGTTGTGGGGCTGTGGTATTCGTGTTTTATTAAATATTTCTAAAATGACTAAACCACATAACACTGACAGGCACGTAATGATAATACGATATATTCTACCTAACTAAATATATTAGATCCGCATAGCTCATGCTTATCATCTAGTCAAAAGGGGCTTTACCTGAGAATTTTTCCTATTTCGTGATGCTATATTGAGGTGTTTCTCAAAACTTACGGCGGATTTTCTGGATTTTATCTTTGCTTTTTCGCAATTCTTTTCTCTGTTTTTTTCTTTTTTTAATAACAGTCGATTCTGGCATTGTAAAACATTTTATCCGTCGCCGTCATTTCGTTGACCAGTTTCCCACTGCGCGTCGTCGCGGCAAATCATTAGCCACTGGAAGAACTGCACGACGGCCAGCTGCCCGGTCTGTCTGCCGTTGAAGAACGCCTCTGACCGCCGCACGACCACCGCCACGATGACCATCCCGACAAACAACATCACCGTGTCTCAGGCGACCCCGGGCGGCGGTGTCGCGGGCGGCGCCCCGTCGGCCATCGCCATGCAACAAGCCATGGCCGGTCTCGGGCTGTTGACGCCGAACTATGCACCTCAGCCCGGGGGCCAACCGACGCCGCGAAATCCCGTCCCAGTCGCCGCCGTAAGCCAGGCTCAGCAGCACGCGGTCGCGATCCGCCCGGACTCGACGACGACCGCGGTGGCCGGAGCCGCGCCGCCGTTTGCCATCGGCACCGGCGGTTCGGATAGCGTCGTGCGTCTCGCGCAGGTCGTGAAAGATTGGCATCAGCACGTCACCCAAGACCTGCGCAACCATCTAGTTCATAAGTTGTAAGTCGCTGTCTGTCTCCCTCCTTACATCATGAATATTATTGCTCCAATATACAGTCTTGTTAAGAGACTATCAACTATACAACTATCTTTGTACGTGTGATCCTGTAGCCACGTGATAGTTAGGGAGTTATTCACATGATATCATGAAAAATGTAAAATGCAGTATGCGGGTCTAATGGGATAGAAACTTCAATAGACAGAGGGTGACAGCCCATAGATAAGGGCTCATCAGAGTTTTACCAAAATTTTTCAACAAAGGACTGTACTGACAGTTTCAATCAACATCGAAATAAGATTGTTTCATTTGAAAAAAATTAATGATTAAGGGCATTTTAAATATTCAAACCGGCATAAATAGCGTTCCTAATGGCCTATACTAACCACGTATCATAGCTAAACACTCTTGCATAGGATATCTGTAGCATATGTCGCCGTGCATTTAACATGTAAGTACAAGGGTGGGTCGCTAGCTATCTTAATCTAATTGATAGTTACGTAAGAAATAACGGCAATGCCGTTTATGACGACTAACTAGTCGTATTGATAGCATGCTTTCACATAAACTCTACACGTCATATTGACTTATGGTGATAAATATTGTGACTAATGAATATTGTGACTAGACACTCTTCATCACGTTCCTTCTCATGCAGAGTGCATGCTATATTCCCCACACCCGACCCGTCAGCATTAAAGGACCCCCGCATGAACAATCTAGTCGCGTACGCCCGTAAGGTGGAGGGGGACATGTACGAAACTGCCAACAGTCGGGTATGTGTCGGTAATACTAACGAGTACAGGTCGGATTTTTGTTCGATACATTAGACTTAACTGTGATTGTATATTTATTTAGAAATTTCTCGTTTTTAAAATGAACTTCAATCAGTAATCGATAAAAAAAGTCTAGAAATTTCCATTGCCAAAGTATCAGTTTTGAATTTATTGTAAAACTCGTCAACCATCACGGACTTTGCGATGTGTGCGTGCGTGACATATTTAGGCTGGTAGTAGGTGTTTGAAACCAGTGGTGTGATTGGACAAAGGTGTGCCCAGACTCTCGTTTTCACTGCAGTGTATGCCCCAACCCCGCATGATAGAGGCTTATCCATTTGTCAGGGTTAATCACATACTCTAGAATTGTAAAGGGACAAAAATGGCCATGGTCATCAGCCTGTTACCAATGAATTAGGGTATTAAGAGTGTGTCAGGCATGCAGCGACCATAATCGTTTAGCCCACCTGTGATGAGATTGGCTTTTCTTTGATGTTTTCTCATTAAGCTATCGGTGATGTCCGTATGCTCAGGAGGAGTATTACCACCTGTTGGCCGAGAAGATTTACAAAATTCAGAAAGAGTTGGAGGAGAAAAGACAGAAACGGCTCAAAGACCAGGGTCTGCCCACCTCATCTCTGCCCCCTCAAATTCGTCCCACCATTCCAAGTACGTTCATGATATCAGTATGTCGATGACATTAACAGTATATTAAATTTAGCATTAATAGTAGCTACATTTTGTGTCAGCAATACGGTAACTAGTAAACATATAAAAGTGCTTATCTTGATAAAATTTCCTCGATTCCCTTGATTAAACAGATGGACCGCTGGCGCGAGTATCTCTCCCTGGCATGTCCCCCACCAGTATTCCCCTTCCACAGGCCTCGCCCCAATCCACTCTGGTGAGTACGATGCACGACCATCTACTTAGATACGATATCCAAGATTGGTACTATTTTACAAGTATCTCTACAACGACCTTTCCCTACATGACGATGATTACGTAGAAAATCTGCAGTATTCTGTGCTCTATAATCAACCACTTTCTAGCTCGATTATTTTATTGGACGTGTATTTGATAAGGCCATGACCAGGTTCAGCGTCACATGGGTTAAGGATATTAATGTCATATTAATGCCAATCGCACTTTTATTAGCACATATACTCATGAAACATTGGAACAACCGACCTAAGTAGAAACCTTCCGATGTTCCCACCACCGAAGCCTTTTCTTATGTTTCTTTTTTTAATTATCCTACCGGTGAAGACCTACATAGTTGTAGAAAGGTCCCATTGATCGACCAACCTTTGGTAGGAAATATTAATTGGTTATAAAAACTAAAATCTCTCACGCATACGTAGTATTTTTCTCTCTTTCATGCGAGCAAGTCGTTTTATGTTTTACAGTATCCTTACACTTTAGTAGTATAGTGAATTGATATATGAACATGACGATCAGGTATGGATTACGAGTAGCTAATAATTAGAGTGATAATAACGACGCACATAGAAATAGCGATGAAGCCATCTGCGCTAAAGAGAAGACATTGACGTTACGGCAACCACTTCAAGCGGGACGTTTAATGAGTTTTATCTGCTGTGAATTGCTACACACGAGGTGCCTTGATGGTTCGTGTATGTTTTTACATTTTACGGTATGTATGGCTAAGCATCGATCACGCCACGTTCTCTGAAATACAACGAAATATGTGTATCTGCAGATATCGGGAACGACCAGTAGCCAGGTGATGACGGTCAGTATGGCACTGCACGAGTCAAAGGAGGCCTTCAACAAAGCTCTCAATGACCGCATCGCACAGGTACCAATTGACCCATAATAAACATTGTCTAGGTGGGCAACTTCAGTGCCGTTTATTCAAGACATTGGACTATTATGTTCCACTTGTCTAGCAAAGACCAGCAGTTTTAACATTAATTTGTAATATTTTTCTCAAGTAGTAATATTGATAGTAGGCGCCAGTGGTGCTGTGGTTAGAAGCGCTTCGTTTCATGCGAGAGATTGCGAGTTTGGATCAACATAGACCAAGGATTTTTTCCCACGCTATCCAGAGTAGGAAATGAGCAATATATACGTGCTTGAATATTGGGCAAGATTTGTCGTGGAATGGGTTATTATAAAAATGTCTTAGGGATGTAACACGGTAATATTGTAGGTGTGACTGGAATTTGATTTTGAAGTAGCACCAAAACCTCGCCTTTCCCATTATAGCTCTCTGAGACCACATATCTTTGCTAAATTTGCCAAGCCGAAGTATGGAAAATTTGTGCATAATGACACATTACAATAGGTAGTGAGAGATAATCCAAATGCTTAGTTATATAACAATTTCACTTTGGAAGTTTTTTAAATGTGCTTTGCAGTGGCTTTTAGTTAGGCTTTTCTACAAACTATTTACCTGCCCTTGTTGGACACTGCTAGGCCCAGTTTTAATGAAATGAAATTTTATTGATTTATATTGCCCTTTTAAGACACAACACGTGTCGAAGACACTACTAATTTGTGGTTACTATGATTAACTAGAAACACAAGGGATACGGTTCAAAATTTAACTCGGTATACCATGAATAAATCGTAAGTAAAATAGAGGAGAAAGTAAAATAATGGTAAATTTAAAGGGAAAGAAAGTAAAAATAATGGAATCGGTCGTGTGCAGATAGCGTATCTCCGGTATTTAAGCGAGACGCGCTTGATTTGTGTCGTGCAGGAATCACTAAACAACGCAGAAAGCTCTCTCGGGTCCCATATTAAGCTGGAATCGGGCGGCGGCGACCTTTCCGTCGGCAGCCAACTGTCGGGCAGCATGACTAACCTTGCCACGGACCCCGGTCAGCAGCCATCGAGCCAGCAGGCTATGTCGTTGTCGATGATCTTGAGCAAAGGGTCAGATCGCGTGCCGTCGCCGGCGAACGCTCAGCCTCAAGCCAGCCGCGGTAAATCGTTTCCGTCGCCCAAACCGGACGTCATCGAAGTCAAACAAGAACCGGTCGATCCCGAGATATCGCGGGTGGACTCGTCCGACACGGTCAGCGTGGTCAAGACCGAGCCGGTGGACCCTAGCGATATCAAGGAGGAGACGAACTCGGAGCCTCTCACGCCGAGGTCGTCCGCGAAGATGGACTCGAGCGACGATGCCAAGGGCAACGGGAGTGACGGAACACCCGAACCTCCGAAGCCGCGCGATAAAAAAGGTTTGTATGCCCCATGCCATGAAACAGTAATAGCATGTATTATGCCATGAAACACCTGAAACAGTAATATCATGCATTACACCATGAAACAGTAGTAGCATGTATTACGCCATGAAATAGTAATAGCATGGATTATGCCATGAAACAGTAATGGTATGGACTACTGGAGAAGTGGGCATTTCTTTGCTTCCACTACCCTTCCATTTGGTATCACTTGAATGAATCGTGCAAAGCCTTTACATAGCCATTCCAATCTCTGGTGGACCCGAGAACTGCGAATTGAACTAACGCATTACTAAAAAGCTTTCTAATATCTATCTATTTCTTAAGTGTCTTAGGGTTTGTCCGGTATTCACATCACAGGCCCTTCAATCTATCTGGTCTAATCTGAAGCTATATCACCATTCACGGCGTATATGTTATTGTTACAGTGTTCAAGCCAGACGAGTTGAGGCAAGCATTATTACCGTCGTTGGAGAAGCTGTACCGCCAGGACCCAGAGTCAATTCCGTTCAGGAATCCAGTGGATCCAATTGTATTGCAGATACCGGTACGCTATTCGCAATTCAGACATATTCGGTCTAACAGAAATTACTTCGTTATGACACTGGGTGAAGTATGCTCGATACACGATAGCGTATTTATATCTCAATCTCAGTGGAAAAGCCTTAAAAACATATTGTTTATGGTTCATATAGAACATACAGCATCGCCTTCACTATCTAGTTTGGTATATTTACATACTTTGATCACATTTTTTACGTCGCATAATTGTGTCGACCTCCATCCGACAGGACTACTACGATATCGTGAAGAAACCTATGGACCTGTCGACAATCAAGTGTAAGCTGGACACCGGTCAGTACGCCGACCCGTGGGCTTACTGCGATGACATTTGGATGATGTTTGATAACGCTTGGCTGTATAATCGAAAGACGTCTAAAGTTTACAAGTTTTGCACAAAGGTCGGTACACACCCGAGTCGCTATCGATGTCAGATGATAGAATTCGTTGTTCTAATTTTTATGCGTTTCATTCTGTTGTTGTTTGTGGGTAGCGACGAGAAATAGGTCAATGTGATCGCAACGAACGTGTGAAATGCTCTTTATCAATACTCTTTATCAATGCTCGTTATCGATGCTCTTTATCAATGCTCGTTATCGATGCTCTTTATCGATGCTCTTTATCGATGCTCTTTATCGATGCTCTTTATCGATGCTCTTTATCGATGCCCTTTATCAATGCTCTTCATCAGTTGGCTGAAGTATTCGAGAACGAAATCGACGGGGTGATGCAGTCGCTGGGCTACTGCTGCGGCCGCAAGTACGTCTTCAGTCCGCAGATACTCTGCTGTTACGGGAAGCACCTCTGTACGATACCGCGCGACGCCGTCTACTACAGCTACCAAAATAGGTATGCCGCCCGCTACCATTCACTATCAACAATCAGCTATCAATCGTGTTGTACCGTCCGTTCCTAGTGATATATCTACGCAAAAAGCGAGTAAACAGAAAGTTGTACTGCAACAAACGACATTTTATGACCGCTTCCCTATTATTAAAGTTCTGTGCCGTCACAAATACTAATATGGGAGCAAAGTTTTGCATCGGGTTGATTAAAGTTCTGTGCTGTCACACAAAGTAAGATGGGAGCAAAGTTTTGCATCGTGTTGATAGTAAGGTGAATCTATGAATCTCTGGGGCTATTATTGCTATGCATTGTCTCTGGTATTTTATACCAGAATTCTGCAATACTTATGCAATAGCATTCTGTTATAGTAAATAATGAGGTAAATATTAATTGATATTGCATCCATCGTCTTTGTACGAGGCTTGTTTTGAAACATGCGAAGCAAAGTTCACTTTTTCTCTAAACATCAATGAAATTACCACCCCTGTTAATGGGTTTAAATGGGTTAAAGTATCCCTGATGGATGCCCCCTACTGTTTTATACATTGGACGCAGCTATACAAGTGATTCGTACCTGAAAAGGTTAAAGGAGCGCTATTTCCTTTAGCGTTTTCTACTGTATTCTAATACATCTATTATATAGGCAGTGTGGTTGGTTATTGTTTATGTCATTCGTTTGACCATTTTCTAGTTTCAGTAGTTTACTTATCTAAGTTAACTTACCTAGTTGTATTTATCCTTTCACTACAATTTTTCGTGTATGAAGATTCTAGATGTAATACAGTTACTCTTTATTAGGTCAATGTCCTGGGTAAATAACTATGCCCGAGGTCAGATTTGTCACTGATATATTGAACCATTGGCTTGAGGTAACAAGAGTCCTCACTTTGCTCGTTAGAAATTTCTTATTCTGCAATCAGTGTGCCAGGTTAAGTGTCAAGTCAGTGTGATACTACGTATATGTTCCCGAAATTGCATCAACTGTCTCGTTTAAGCAGGCATCGCTATACTGTAACAGTTTACACTGTATTTAAGATGGTTCCACGTTACGTCGAAGGTGCATTCGAAACAATTGACTCAGAATTCTTAGTGCGAGCGAACTGTAGCTATAAGGATTATGACCTCGGCCTGCCGCAATAGATCAATCTTTGAGCATTGAGTACTGGGTTTACTGTTTTGCATTGTATCATCTATGGTACTTGTTAGACTAGGCCTACATCGTTATTGTGTGATTATATCTATATCATTTGTACATCGTATTGCCCATTCCATCGCTCATCAATCACCCATCAAGTGATCGTTGTGTTGTGGTCCCTGCTTGGCCTATCAGCATGACCCGCTTGCATAGCTACAGATAGTCTCTCTCGCGTCGCTAGTCTTTCGATGCAGTAGTCTCTTTATGAACTCGACGCAACCACTATTTTTAAATGTAGGATAATATAATTATTCCTAATATATATGTAGGTTGTAGATACTCTTATAACTTTTCGCAGTCAATGAGGCATGTTGCGCTGTTCAATTTTATAGTTCCGCAAATCGATACCCTTTGATAAATTATCAATTTTTTTCTGTGATGTCTGTACGCTACTCAAATTTGGTATTACGGGTGCTTCAGGGTTTGAAACAATCACTTAAAAATTTTTTGTTTGCATGTCAGTCGTGAATTACTTCACCGGATTATTGGGCTGCTATGTTAGAATAGTAGTAAGTGATAAGTGTTTTATTGTTGTATCTGATGTTGTCGATACTGGTAATATAATATTTTATTTTGCAAGTTTTACTCGGGCAGTAACCACGCTGATCCTTTATTTGCATCATACTTTACCGCTGCACTAAACGCTCATTCTCGGGAAAGCTGAACTGTGCCAGTGAGCGGGCATCTTGTTTTAATAACCATGAGCATAATGTCCTGTGTGAATTTTTGTCTCTGACATAAAGTTAAAAATGTTCGACATGTTAAATAGTAATGGTGCTATCTTTCCCTTTGTCACATAGCGAACTGACTTGATTTCGACCAGCACAGTTCATCTTTCGCAGATTCTCTACGATTAGATACTGCAGGATTACCATACAGTGGAACACATTGAATCGAGAACACAAGCAAGAGATGCTTAGGGATTTTAATGCATTTCTCTCTCAACTTAATATTAGCGGTTGCGAATATATAGTACATTTATCACAAAGAAATGCCATATCTTTGTGTTATAAATTCGGGTGAAATAAGGCATCCGTACTTAGACACCACAATAGAGAGCACGGAATGGAACAGTTGTTGTAACTATTTCTTAAGAGTTATTAGCATAGTGTATGTAGTGTATGGTAATGACTTTACCTAGGGCCAATAGTTTTCCGTTTTGCGGAAAATGGACAAATTTCGCGGAATCGGCAAAACTAACGCGGAAAACAGGTTTCTTGAAAATAAAATTTAAAAAAGTAATAAATACTGATTTTTCATATAATACAGTCTCAAAAATTCTCTAGAAGCCCCATTACTGTTAATAACCACCTGCAATTTGTTCCCTTCGCGATTTACCGGTAGATTTGACAGTTTTAGACT
>WURV02146037.1:0-18401 GCA_011762755.2 Epimenia babai
ATGTTTATAGATGGTGTGTAGATGATTATAGATGGTGTGTAGATGTTTATAAATGGCGTGTAGATGATTATAGATGGTGTGTAGATGATTATAGATGGCATGTAGATGTTTATAGATGTTATGTAGATGATTATAGATTGTGTGTAGATGATTATAGATGGTGTGTAGATGTTTATAGATGGCATGTAGATGTTTATAGATGTTATGTAGATGATTATAGATGGTGTGTAGATGTTTATAGATGATTATAGATGGCGTGTAGATGTTTATAGATGTTATGTAGATGATTATAGATGGTGTGTAGATGATTATAGATGGCGTGTAGATGTTTATAGATGTTATGTAGATGATTATAGATGGCGTGTAGATGTTTATAGATGGTGTGTAGATGTTTATAGATGTTATGTAGATGATTATAGATGGCGTGTAGATGATTATAGATGGCGTGTAGATGATTATAGATGGTGTGTAGATGTTTATAGATGGTGTGTAGATGATTATAGATGGTGTGTAGATGTTTATAAATGGCGTGTAGATGATTATAGATGGCGTGTAGATGATTATCAATGTAGATGTTTAGAGATGGTATTATTGATGGCATGTAGATGATTATAGATGTAATGTAGATGTTTATAGATTTCACTTAGGTGATTATCGATGGTATTTCGATGTTTATAGATTGCATGTAGATGTTTATTTGTGGCATGTTGATGTTTATAGATCGGTTTATTGATGGCATGTCGATGATTATCGATGGTATGTAATTGTTTATAGATAGAATGTAGGTGTTTATAGAAGACAGGTAGATGTTTATAGAAGACAGGTAGATGTTTGTAGATGGAAGGTGGGTGTTTATAGATGAAATGTGGTTTTTCAGTGTGCCAAGTTTCGAGGCATCTACATACCTCGTAACGAATCACGAGTTTTTAGCGTTCGTTGAGGATGACGGATATGAGAGAGAGGAGCTGTGGACAAAGGAGGGATGGGAGTGGAGATGCTACATGGGTGCCATGCATCCTACATTCTGGATCTGTCACAGAGGTATTTATGTCGAGTAGTTTAGCCAAAGCTGGTGGCCCAGTGTATATTGGGACAGGTGAAGGTCACACTGAGCAATATCAATCGAGTGACTGACTTTTGACCTTTTCTGAGTTGTTAGAATTGAATGCCTATTTCCTAATGCGGAGATGTTTTCGTGCACGCAACGATGGTATGTATGCCACATGACAGAATGAATGAGATGAAACATGTGTTGTCAAAGTGCACTCTTCTGCATTTGTGTCGAGGCACATAAGTTCAACCATTCTGTCGGTTGACTTTCAGATCTCACAACTTACAGATCGCGATCTTTTTATGTAATATTTGACGCAATGCTGCACCGATGATGAGACTGCTCTATGCTTCAACTAGCATAGTTTCATTGACATAGTTTATGTGATATTTGACAAAACGAGGCACTATTGATGGGGCAGGTTTTCTACCTATTTGAACTGGTCTGGTTTCCGTAACATATTTTATGTGATATTTGACAGAATGCCGCTCGGTGGGTGGGGGACAGTTGACTAATCACTCTCACTGCTCACACATACCTGGGGCGGGTAGCCACAATGACCCCACCAGCAATCCCTCTACCTCTCAGTACAGGTACTTTATATTGAGAACTATTCATGATATCGGAATGACTAGTGACATACTTTTGATGATGCAATCATCAGGATTGGTCTTGTGTCTGTAGGTGTCAATGTTGTATCTGTAGGTATCAGTATTATTGTACCTGTGGATACAATTGATGGTGCTGTATCGGTATTTTATCTTTGGATATCATGGTTGTATTTATAGGTATCTGTATTGTGTTATTGGTGTTGTGTCTGTTGGTATTGGTGTTGTATGTCATAATTAATTAGAAACATACATATATGTTAGTGTGTTGTTCACACTTAGCAGGCATCATTCTAATGCAAACCCTTCATTCACCACTTCAGTAGCTGTTGTCTGACCTACACCGAGACATCCTGCTGAGTGATCTTTGGGTATCAGTTTAATACTGATCAACTCCATTTTAATAGATCATTTATTCTGGTTATTCATTAAGACATGCTCGACTGTTTTGGTTTTTTGTATCCAGCTCAGCATTGCAGACCTTTTGCTTTTTGTTCTATATCTCTGTTGTACCTGAGGTATTTTTCTGTATCTCTATGAATAATTATATTTATTTGTATGGCACCGATTAGATAGGCATATGTACCATTACCGTCAAGTGTCGCAAAATAAAAAAAATAGCTTACAAGATCTTTTGTCTGTGCGAATCGATGATTAGCCTGATGGAGATGTGATTTTACGAGAGATTGGGAAGAAGAGAGGGTTTTACGAGACCTAATTTCCTATGAAAGATCATTAAGGAGTTTAGGAACAGAGGCAGTGAATGTTCTCCAAAACTTACCTGGTTTTAGGGAGAGCAAGAGTTTTGTGTTGAGATTGCTGAGGCTGGGTCGATGCAAATGATATGGAAGTTTCATAATAGTACAGTTTAGCTTTCAATTTAAGGTTACAGACATAACCACAAGTGGTGATGTACATCGCACGGTTAGTTGTTAGTCCTCTTGGTTGGAGGTATTGTTCTGCTGTGTTTGTATTTTACATAAAATTGTACTGTTTTCGTGTAACTCGATGTATTGTTCTATAATTGTGTGGTTCCTGGAGATATTGTTCTATATTGATGTTCTATCTGGAGATATTCTTCTTTATTTGTGTATCTGGAGATATTGTTCTATATTGATGCCCTACATGGAGATATTCTGTATTCGTGTTATTCCTGGAGGTATTGTGTATCTGCGTTGCATCTGGAGGTATTGTTCTGTATCTGCGTTGCATCTGGAGGTATTGTTCTGTATCTGCGTTGCATCTGGAGGTATTGTTCCTGAATTGTATTCCCCGCAGATTTCGGGCATTGTTCGATGTAATAGACATGCCATGGGATTGGCCCGTAGAGGTCAATTACCATGAGGTATCAGCATTCTGCCGATGGAAGGGATCAGACTTCCGGCCCGCTATAGAGGCCGAGACCCACTTGATGATGGACCCGGTGGTAAGTTTGATAATGACTGAGGATGTAGAGTGTTCATAACATATCGGTGTTAATGAATGAATTCCACCAGCTTTACTAACTAGATGTGTCTAAATGGGTGTGATGGTGCAGGGGATGTGACATGGTGCCTTGAGTGTGTGTAAGAGGTTCCTGTATTGTGATTCAGCGGGTTGTTGAAATGCGGGATAGGATGCAGGGCAGCCAGGGCTATATTACAAGGTGCCTGCCTGTGTCTGAGATGGCCCCTAAGGAGGTGTGAAAGGGTGTGCGGGATGTTTAAAGCAGTACATGTGGTTGGTGTCAAATGCATGCGACTGCGAAAGATACATAACGCATTATTGAGATATATGCAGCATCTTCACAATCCAGCGAATATATTTGTCATTATTTTCAATTTTGTCTTACACAGACGTGTGCATAGTGTTACATAAACAATTGAGCTGTCAGTGTAGGTATTGCAGATATGTTGATATGTGTTGACATATAAATAGGTGACACGTATCTTTTAGGCACTATGTGATCGCAGTACCGACAATGATGTCAGTTACCAGAGAGGAGTTGCTAATACAGGCCTCGTCTTTGCTTCTCCATCGGTTAGCGACAGTATAATAGATTTCATCCCTACATCATCAGTTGCATGCCAATACAAGCCCACTCTATCAGTTTTGTTGGTTTGCTTGCCAATACAAGCCCACTCTATCAGTTTTGTTGGTTTGCTTGCCAATACAAGCCCACTCTGTCAGTTTTGTTGGTTTGCTTACCAATACGAGCCCACTGTATCAGTTTTGTTGGTTTGCTTGCCAATACAAGCCCACCATATCAGTTTTGTTGATTTGCTTGCCAATACAAGCCCACCATATCAGTTTTGTTGGTTTGCTCGCCAATACAAGCCCACTCTATCAGTTTTGTTGGTTTGCTCGCCAATACAAGCCCACTCTATCAGTTTTGTTGGTTAGCTTTCTAACCAAAGCCTCACTATGCTTCTCTATTGGTGAGAATCATTAGCATCGGCCTAGTGTATATTTCTTTATATGTTAGCCTCGCCATAAGTTAGATTCATTAGTTATTACTAACACAGACCTCGTTTATGCTTGCTCATCAATTAGAATTGCTAACACAAGCGTCATCATTCTCTTCTTTATCAGTTATTATTCCTAAGACAAACTTGGACATGTTACTCCAGTGGTGAACAATGCCAACACACGCTTCATCTATCCTTCTTGATTGGTTATAAATGTTAACATGGACTTTAATTGTGCCTCTCCATCATTTCCGTTACCAAACCACGCTTTATCTGTACCCATTACCCTAAACTTCATCACATTTGTGTCATTTCTTAATCTCGTCCATGTTTCCCGATTGTACCAGCTAATATCTGTGAGGGTATCTTTGCTCAGACATTTTCTATTTCCTCCCTACATCTGTGTTACAGCCTGTGTCAATGTACAGCCCAACATCTCGGGGTTTCTACGACATCCATGGCAACGTATGGACATGGGTAGCTGACCACATGAATGGTCTGCCAGGATTCCGACCGCACTACCTGTATGATGACTTCACGACACCGTTTATTGATGGATGTCACATCATGATACTGGTACGTAATGTCGTGATACTAACATGCGATACTCACATCAAACCATAGTGAAATAAGGAAACTGTAGACACCAAGTTATGATACACACCAGGTTGCAGTACTTCTGCACCCACACCCCCATAGTAAAATCGGTACATTATGTTGATTGCTGTGCATGGTCATGTCTCCTTCCCTCCCTCTAGTCTAACCAGTACCCTATTGTGGATTTGTGTAGAAGTATGCCCTTCCTCCAGGTGATATGATCACTATCCTATATTGATTGATGTACATCCTCAGGGTGGATCGTGGGCTGTGAGTGGCGTTTTTGGTTCTCGATTCACACGTCCCTGGTTCAGGAAACACTTTCAATTTTGTGGATTCCGTCTAGCCCGCTCTCTCCCACAAAATGACGTCGCCGCTGATGGTACAAATGATGGTAGAGTGAAGCTGCCGGTCTGCGTGGTCAACTCCAGGGTCTATGTCCTCCACCACGGTTTTATCGGTCTATCCACTATAATACTTCAGTAGTGCGACTACGCAAATATGCCTTCTTCTATTGTCATGTACAAAAAGCAATATTCTCTTTGTTATATTAATCTCCCAGAATCTGTTTCCGTAGCACTCAGAAACTGCGAGACCGTGCATAACAAACCGAGCATCGCAAGTGTTGCCATTCCCCATTTCACCTCCTAGAGAGGCAAATGAGCAGATTCAACCAAGTGACTATTTGTGCATCTACTAGCTTTGCTTGGTTTCACATAAAACCTACTAAGAATTAAACTTTCATATGATATCTTCTATGAATGATTGGTGGTATGAATGTGAATGCTTCGAGCACTCACTTGACTTAGTCTGCTGTATAAACAAATAACAACATGCCACTCGCTGGAGAAGACACCTCATCAGAATTCGCCAGATGATTCTTAACATTATAACAATCTTGGGTTGCTTGATATTTAATGTCTCCGTTGTTTGCTGTAATTGTTTGTGATAATCGATGCTACTATCTTTCAGCTGATTAGATTATTAAGAAACTATTTAGGCCCCTAAAGTGGTTGGAACATGTATGAATATTCAAATTGTAATCTGTATGGTAGAATGAAGTTTCTGGAAATATCGTTAGATTGTGGTGTTATCTAGAGAATCCAGTGGAGTGGGATGCATCGCGTTACATCGTTGAGACTGAACCAGCTACGAATCGTCAGTTTAAGTACGACAGCGATCAGGCCCTACGGAAACAGCTTCACCGCGATTATTTGTGCGATGGTACCCGTACCGAGATGTGGGTACAGCTTGCACTGGGTCATCAGCCGCACCCAGTCACTGATGAATATTGCATGGCCATGCATATTGGATGTGGCACGGGCAGTGTGGTGTTTGAACTCAGCAAACACTTCGATAAGGTCAGTCCGTCTATATGCAACCAATGGTATTATTGTCAGCATAGAAAGTGATTTGTCAAAATGAAATGCTCATCCATGTCACAGGTTATGATTGTGTATATTAAGATGCGGATGTATGACAATGCAATGTGTCGTCAGCATCAAAACCACTGACATCAGGCGGGGATATCCCTCGTCTCTTATGTTACCACACTGTGTACTGTGCTCTTGTATTTCTGTGCACAGAAGTGAAAGAATAATAATCCTCGTTGACAGCTGTAATAAGCCTCCACGAAATTTTCAGGTGCTTGGAGTGGACTTTAGCGGACGGTTCATCGACGCAGCAATGCAGCTGCAAACGAAAGGCCGCTACACTTTAACCGATAAACACAAACTAGTAACCGTGGAATTGGACAATGACGTCATCACGAAGAATGTCACCTTTAAGCAGGTAAGTTGAATCCTCCACCTAATGCCTATATGTATGTATTTATAGGGCTGATCACTGAAGTAATCGTTGTGATAGGCCATCCTGGGTCCTTATACAAAGCTAGTGTATTAATGTGGTTAACACAATCTGATTAGTCTCACTTATATGAGGTGGGGGAAAAACACCTAGTGTGAAAAACCCACTGAGTCTGGGCAGACAACTGACCTATTTCCATTCACGCCACTGGTTCCCAATGTCTACAAATGAACTACATATGTCGCACATACTGCTAAGTCTATGATAGGTCCATGTATATTTACAATAAGATGACGACATAGAGACCATCTGAAGCACAGCAAACGTCAGAGGGAAAAAGCCTCAACATAACCACACTGCAAGGGCTACCCAGACCACCATGAGCAACGGGGTTTAAGGCATTTTCAGCCCAAAAAACACCACAATTAGTATACTGGTCAGAGCGGGATTTGAATCAGGGACCTCTGGATTCAAAGTCGAACGCTCTAACCACACCAGCTGCCCCCGCCTATATGGATAATGATGCAAGAGGCTTTAATGAACAAATTGCTTATTGAATATAACATAGGCTGCAGGCTTAAAATTGTAACTTGTGTGCGTGATTACAGTTTGTGAACTTGCCGAATGAGGTGAATGGCCACTGTGTAGTGTTGGTGACGTCCCTTGATCGAATGATCACTCCGAAAGGTACGGCCATTTACATCAATTACATTAATATGGCAGACATACTGGTAAAAACCTTAGTATTTACTATAAGGATGGTCAATCGAGTCGTTTCCCTTGATGAAGAGCTGATTCTAAAAACTGATGAACCTTAATTATGTAAGTATATGGGTGGGTAGCCATGTTAGTCTAGTTAAAAGAAACTATAAAGATAAAGGGCAAAACCTTTTAGCTCTCACCTGAGCTTATGCTCGGTGATTGCCCGTCGTCCATCCATTCGATGTTAACATTTTGTTAAAAAAATCTTCTCAAAAAACGCTCATCGCAGAGGTCTACCATTTGGCAGATATTGTCCTAGGGATGGTGTTTTCTAGATTTGTACATGGTATCGTTATCGCAGCTAGGGGAAGTAACATGTGCCGATGTTCGCATTTTTTCTTAAACAGCAACCGAATACACAGTCAAGATTGTATCATGGAAGAGCCCCATAAATTTACAATACAGTAGTAGGATACTTGTTGCTCTATTATAAATCTATAAAATTCAATGAATAATTCTCAGTCAGGAATCTTTATGCTAGAACTGGATACATTCAGCAAGTAACCTTTCTTGATATTATTTAAATTGTAATAACTGAAATCGTATAATTGACTTCATATGTGTATATATCTGCTAAGGATGGTTTTCTGATCGGAGTTTGTCCATGGGTATTGTCGGGTCTCTTTGGCCTCTTGTATATAGGTTTATTGATCACAAGCTTTTGCAGGTGACGAAAGATGATTACCTAATCAAGCATAGTGCTTGTGATCAATAAACCAGTTAGTCTATACGTATAAAAGGTGTTGCCCTTCATCTTTATAGTAACCATAATTATAACAATAATACTTCATTTGCTGGTTCACTCTCCAATTCGAGTTTATTTCCTCCGCCTTCAGCCATCGTGGTCTTCTCAGTCACTGGAGAGAAAAACCCCTAAACCCCTCGAGTTCACAAGGCTCATGATATTCGACGCAATTTGTATTAGAGTGTCACTTTAATATTAATGTCTGACAATGTAACTTGTCTATTCACACAGCTGTCCTGGTGAGACTGTGGGAAATCGTCACGAAAAATGGTGTACTTATCATAACATCCAAGAAATGGGATGCAGCTGCTATCAAGGCTGTTGTTACCCACAGGTATAGTATGTCCTTTAATTTACAGTACTCTCGTCCATATATACGTGAAGCGATAACTCATTCACATATAATATCTACCCACAGATTGGAGCTCATAAAGATACTACCTCATCACCATGGTGAAGCAGTGACGACCCTTTGGAGACGCAAGAGCTGGAATACAAGTCCACATGCATTGGCGTAAACAACCCCTGTATGCGCTATCTCGAATCCAAAATATTTCTCTGGCAAGGCATGTCAGTTGTATTCACGATATTGTTAATCAATTATCTCCCATTAGCCACTTGCACTGTGTGGGGTGTTTTTCAAACCCAATGCCAGCTTCGCTTTATATATTAAAGCATGCATGTCACAACATCATGAATGTATTCGTTAGTCACTGGTGTACAGTATCAAGCATTTATTTAATCTCCCATTTACATACAACTTTCACAACACAGAAGATACAGTCGCGTGACCCGTTCAACGGAATCAACGGAGTAACTCGGATATGCCGAAGCATTTCGTCATTAACTGCAAATGTATTCGCAAACAAGGGAGGGACAAAGGAGCTACAGTAGCAGCAAGAGTCTATAAATATTCTTTAGTGCACAAATCAAGATCTATAAAACTGTCTGAATAACATTTTATTCCAATTTTGTTAGGTCTCTTCCATTATATACAATGTTTGCACATGCTTATAACCCAATGAAACAAGCAACAAACGAAACCTGGCAAAGTAAACAAAAAATATTTAGTGAAATATTGCAGTAAATTATATATATCCTGTTTATATAGGTCACGGACATAGTTGGTATTTAGGATTACTGATTAGCGTGCATGAGCATTTAATAATAAAAACAACAGGTAACTCTGTTTGAGATTTGATTGTTCGATGGAATGCATATAATCAGATGCACAGGCCATTAGTGGTAGTACACACAATTAATTGATGTTAATATTACAAGTCAAAGTTTGTTTGGCGACAGAATACTTATTAAAATATTAATAGTACAAAATGGTGTGGATTTGAACTTTTTTTAACTATAGCTATTTCACGTCTTAGTGATTTAACTTAAGGTGAGACATCGCGTTTGCCCGACCATCGCCGCACAGACATGGTGGATTGAGTCATGTGATGGAGTTATGTAACCAATCATTCAATAGTAATAATTATCAATATCAATCTGTTGAGGTACATCGCGAGAAGGGACGATTTCCTCCCCCTCATTATTATTTCGTTACGACATGAATGATTGTATAAAGCATTACACATGCCAATAAAGAAAGCTGTACAATGTCGTATAGGCCTCTCTAATGGCCCGACCCATTAACTATTTACAGACACACCTGCACCTTCGAGACGCTATAGACATTGCATTCTAATTAATTCACCCTCCTCCAGCCGGCGAAGCCAGAAATTTACTAAATATATGAAACAATCTAGCAGGTCAGGGGTTAAATGATGATCACATTTTGAAATGCATTTCAACAACATTGACTGTTAAACAGTACTACTCACTGCGCATTTACATCGGGACATTTTTCAAACTGTGTCAGATATTCAAATTGCAACCATGAGTCAGAACAAGTTTTAGGCTAATCGTGTTGCCCCAAAAATTCGAGATTGTATGGGATATTACTGGCAAAATATAGTGGTCGAGCGTGTTATCGTTCAAATGCCCGGCGCAATAAAATGCACTTGGATAAGTGAAATTACGTGGGGAATTTACTAGTTACATTTGGAATTGTCATTTAGCTTAGGAAACAAATGCCAGAGATGCTTTACAACTATGGAAATAAACCGATAAATTTGGTAGGTTTCAGACATTACACGAACCACATCACAGGTTAGTGCAGTCTAATGGGCATAAGAATACTTCACATTACGATATTAACTACTCTTGCGTCATCCAAGATGTTAAATATTGAGGGAAAGGTGATTGATTATACATTAGTGAATTGTATCACCTGAATATGGCTATATAGCGGACGCTGCTGCGCAGACGATGTAAGCAGGCCCCAGCACAGGAGTTCCATGCCTATAACAGTCTCAACCCTGATTACCGGAGACTAAGTGGCATGTGCAAAAAACATCAATTAACTTTCCTAATTACAATAAGGATCGTACATAAAAAGCGTTTCATCCAAACGTTAACATGACACAGTTATCTTAGTATATCATTCGGACCCACAGCTTCATCATACAAAACAATTGTCAACTATCTGGTATGTACTACATAAGCGCCTACATACACCACCAACAGTTTATTGCCGGGATGGGGTAATCATAATGCAGAATGCACACCTAATTCAGCCTTTACTTCATTCCTGCATGTTTATAGTCACACAACATAGCGCAGCGTGGCAAAAAAAAACTGGCTGCATTGGGCCCAACAGACCCAAGTTCCTCAAATTTGAGTGCGCTATCTATTTCTTGAAATGATTCGAGAAATTTTAGATACAAAAATTACAATGTAGGTGAAATCATGATGGATTTATATCATAAATGCTAATCAAGTTCTGAGCGGGGACGAGATTCTAGCAATACTGCAATAAACATGTGTTATAGTAATACGAGTGCGAATAACTGTGTAAACTGGTGAAATCAAATAAATATAGCACTTGGGTGTAAACAAGAACATAAAGATCAAATAGTGATATAAAACACACACACACAATGAGAACATAGGTGATTAAAGTTAGCACTTTCTTGCTTTAGTGGGAAGTTATCCCCCAAAATCATTTACATGTACACAAAATCTGGGCAGGAAGTATGTAGATATATATTATAATTAAATTGGTGGCACACGGCACCCACTGAAACAACATGCCTTGACTGTCACCTCAAGACAGCAAAATGTTCAGTAAATCATAAGAAATTAAAATGTTTTTCAGAGCATTATAGCTCTATAGATTCAATAAAAAAATACAATGGCTGTCGAAAATACAATGGCTGTCGAAAATATAACATCAAAAACCGTTTTAGGAGTATTATGAAATCACCAGAAATGCTAATGACAATTGGGTCATTGATGTAAAGTCATTCCAGAGGGTACTGTGCACCAAATATATTCATGGATATTACATATACAATGGGAAATTCAATTTGAAATTTTCATTTCCCTCTTAAGTTATATATAATTGTAAAGAATATTTATGAATTGAAATGACAAAAAATGGCAAAAAATATCAGATACAAATCTGAGTGTACAGTGCTGTAAACTTTGATATAAATATCGCGAGATTCAATAAATAGGTCAATATTTTCTTTAGGGAGAGAAGGGAAAATCATTGTAATCGTGACATGATTCGGAACTGGGAATGGTCATGTATATGGTCAGTTCGACTGAACAACCAAATCGTTAGGTAACTGTAGTTCGACAATGATACTAGCGTGAATCGATCCCCAAATATAGGCATTCAGAACTATTCATTTCCGCCACTATAGTGGTGATTCTACCTGATTGGGTTAACCGGACTACACCGGTTAGAAGATTAGGTCATCATAATGTGAGTAACGGCAAGTACTGAAGAGTATATTGGGTGTGTACACGATACAACAAAAGTATACACGGCATTCGGCAAAGTTGCATTGAGATGCTGAGACATATTCAACAATAGACTTAACAATATCCTACTCTTCTAATAAATCTCGAACAAAAGTAGCACTACTACATCTGGTCGGTAACAACGCGAGATAAATGATAAATATAACAACGAAAAATCTGACCAAAATGAAAACATAACTATCTACACAGCGCATAAAGCGAATGAGAATGTAGACATCACTGTCTGAGGCCACCCCCACCCTCACCCTCCCCCCATAAATAAATCATTTATCTAAGATATATATAAATACATAGGTGATTATATCCAGTATGGTGTATACATTTTCTTAGTAATAAACCGTATGAGAGTGACACTTTGAGATGACTAACATGGTGTTAGTTGACACTTAAGACAGTTATCGTATGAAGGGTGTGCACACAAAACGCGATATACGTAGTCGATTTTGGACGTTTTGACTTATCGCGGTAGATATTTTCTATAAAAAAATATGAATATTTTCGCCCATTAATTTTAGCACATCACGGGATATCCCGATAGTACATCAATTTATAAAAATACAGTTTCTGCCATTTATTCCACTGATTAAAATAATAAACGAACAAAGGCACCACAAAAAGCCAGTTACGGCGTCCCAGTATTAAAATCCTAATTATCTCAGTTTTAAAAATATGGATATATCTGGTTTTGCATGTACGCTCCTCATATATATGTAGTATAAGTATAACCATATACGTGAAATGACGTCTATGAGGGATGGCAACGATACCTCTATTAAAGATGACATCTCCATGTGAACAGACGCGTATATGTTTGAAACGATGACGCGACAAATGAGGTTGCAGAATAAAAGTGAGAACATAACAAAAAATAAGCTGCCAGAAATGTAGACTTAGTCACAACGCAGGTGAATATCATCGCTGGTATACAATGTTATAAGGATGGTTACAAGACGGGTATTATAACAGAGCATAACTGGAGAATTAATCACAGACTGGTTTGGGTACAGCGATGACAGAGCTGGCAAGGAATGGATTCAAGCGATGGATGTGATAGGGAGGGGGATTAAGTTTCAGGCGCTACCGAGGACATATATAAGTAACTTGATGGGTGATGCGTACGTGAGTGGGTGTGGCGATGCGCGAGATGAATATGGGCGGGGCGATGAGTGAGGCATGAGCCGATGCCCGATTCCAATTGGTTGGGCAAAATCCAATGCAAATGGGGCAAATGAATCATTGAAATCGAATGAAGTCACTTGGTAAATGTAGCTCTCTACCCTACTCAAACCAGCATGCCATACTGAATGGCATGTAGCGATAATGGGCGGTTAGTTCTAGAAGGGATGCAGGATGAAATATATGGATTTGGTCCTAAAAGAGTGGTTACGTAGTAATAGTGGTATGATGAGAAACAACAAACCCGAGTTACGCACTAATAACTTAATATAAACAACAGTAACTTATATCAATTATCATTCAAGAAAGCAGGTATCATCCTACTGATTTGTAAGAGACATGAAACCAATTATGATTACTAGAAAACCTAGAATATGGATAACGCGTTGCTTGACAGCATCCGTGAATAAGTGCAGGAGAAGTTGTACCTGAAGAGATTGTTTAGAGTTGTCACAGGACCGGGTGAGGGAGCTAGCTAAATGAGTCGATACCACCGGTATTGCATGAGAGGAAAAGTCGCATGGGACAAGACGAGTAGCGCCATTGAACAGTATAAATAGCATAGCAGTCACGTTGGTAAACTAGACGCACCTCTCACGTCATACGTACTCGTTCTCAGCGAGAGGACGCAGGCTCTGTGAAGTGAATCATACACACAATGTGGTTAATTCAGTAACTGTAGAACTTCGGTAGACGGCCTAGACACAATATCACATATCACACCGCTCATACACGGAGAAGCGATACCCGTACAGGGTGGGATGAAGATATGGTGAATGAGTTGTGCGACACTCACCGATGGTATACTTTTATTGGACGAGTTCTTTTCGATCTCGCAGTTCTCCTCCGTTGTCTTGCGGTACACAGGGTTGTCGAAGTTCAGAATGGCCAGCTGTTGTTGATTGGCTCGTCGATATATCACGTAACCCACCTGCGCAACGTGATCAGTCATTAAATATAACATCATTACAGGTGCCTTATGAGATGAGCCACCTTACATAGATTTGTATCGCCAACCCGACTCGGTACTCACCAGTCATATGTCCATATTGTACTAAGTACTCACACAATCCACCAAACATATTCGATAATCATTCTCTGTACTCACCAACCATATTCCGTAAGCATTTCACCAATCATACTCGCCAATCTTTTTCGGTCATCACCAGCCATCTCCGATCATTTTATACAGTACTGACCAACCATCTTCAGTAATCATTTCATAATATTGTAATCCCCAATCATTTTCAGAACTCACCAACCATCTTTGATAATCATTTCACCAATTGTACTCACCGATCATTTTCCCAAAGACAATCATATCGCAGATCGTACTCACCACTACTAGAATAATGATGAGGAGCAGCATGATGCCCACCGTGATGCCAGCCACTAGCCCCGCCCGATGATGACCTTTCACTTCGCTGACCATGCTCACGTTATTATTCTTCGTGTGGTTGTGCGTCTCGGTCACTATCTCATAATGTTCGCGATGAGTCGTACCGTCCACTCCATCCGTATAGTGACCACCAGCACTGGTCGTGTCTTCTGACTCGGTTGTATTCGGAGCCGTTGGGGTTGTAAGGTGAACACCTGTTTCATGGCAAACCTTTTCATCTTTTCCTTCTAAATACAGAAATACTCTATATCAGGTATGCGTGAGTATCAATAATGAATGCATTTTATTCACGACAAAACATCAACTCGGCTCTGGAATAACTCAAGGAATGCGAGTAACCTCATAGTTAATACACAGCAAATCAGTATAAACTGTCAGAGGACATAAGATTTATCGTTGATGACAACAGAAGACTATTCAGAACCTTTTACTTGTTAAAAAATGAGCCTTCTTGTGACTGTCTCGGAACTAAAAGACTAGTCGACCCTCTTCAAATAGGTTGCATTTTCTGTAGAATACAGACTACCCTTCCCATCCAGTGTGGATACTTTCAGCCACAGCTGTTGTTTGTCAGCATGGGATTCACAGCATTCGTGGAGGTAGAGTGGTGGGGGGTTGCAATACATTCTTTTATTTGGCACGTATTTACTAAGAATATATCTAGATTCAGCAGGACAAAGAGTGGGCCTCAATGGTGTTCATCTAATTTTCTTGATAATAAATTCAGCATATAAAAGACATATACCATCATATATTCATGCCGCCACGGTGACTATATGTTACATTGAATAATTCGTACATTTCAACATGTTTTCATTACTGCTCTCGTTGGTGACTGAGCAGCCTTTTGTTTGAATTACCAAATTTATTCACCAATTTAGTCAAGCTGCTACTATATAATAACAGTAGATGGTGCACGATTATCACTTACTTAATGATGGAGAGCCAAGGGAAAACAATTTGGGTATCAAATGTACAAAACAATGTAACATTGGCAACATCGTTACTATTCAAATGTAGTATTGCATACACATTAACCCTGCGACAGCTAAACATAACTGATGTAGTAACTAATACGTGTTACAGACACTATCGCAGCTGTCACGGGTTAAACGATACATGCCTCATTCTTGACAATCATCACACCTTACAGATTGTCAGAAATACATCAATTACCTACATTGACCGGAGAGATCCGATAACAATGAGACAAGATAATTTATAATGAAACATTGTGGGGGGGGGTGTTATTGTCATCACCATAGCTGATACATCAAAACCTTATATAAGGACAGCGACCTAATGCTACAGATAAACATGTTCTGGTGGGGAGAGAGACAGATAAGTGATGGCAGTGCTGATGCTAGCATCAGTACAGGTGTCACACATGCAATAATAATATCTACAATTAGTACAAAGAATTAAATGAACTATGGGAATGTTAAATGTATGAGTTACCATAATATCAACGAGTAAACAACTAGTAACAAAATGTAAATATACACAAACTCATCTTGTGAATACAGCCTTCCGTGTATAATGATTTTACAGCCGAATTCTGTGCTTAAAATAATGTGTATAAGGCCGTGTTGTGTGGTGGATAGCAGCTAGTTACACTATGACGTAATAAATGACATAAATGAAATTAAACATTGTTACCGTAAAATACAGAAACGGGTGTGGGAAGGGAGAGTGCAGTCGTGGTGGTAGTGGTGGTGGTGGAAGGAGAGTGGTCGTGTAACTGAAGGTGCCATGTCATCATCGGAACGACTTAACGTTGTGAACGCATTAATTAGTCACTAGATGTTGTTCCATCACCCGATAAAATAGAAGTCAATTTGAGTTATTTCGCTCTGTCAAGAATTCACTCAACTACACCACACCAAGAGGGAAGTGCAATTTAACACTCGCCGGTTGCCTAAGACAGCGGTAGCAGTTCCCAAAACTCTCTCACTCTCTCTGCGCTCCACATTGTCTGTTCATTTCACTTTTTGAGTAAGTTTTTGTGGAGCATCAAAGCATGAATATATATCAATATCTAGCTTATCTATAAAAACATTCATTAGTGAATTCACAGTACACAGTTTGAGAAAACCGGTACAAGAGACGCGTTATGTGTAGATGAATCTGCCCTAGATGAGAAACACTCACCATTGGTGCAGGGAATGGTATCCTGGTCATGACTACACACACAGCGGTACGGGCCAAGCGGCGAGCCTACAGGTGTGGGCAGACACAGGTGGTCGCACTTGTTCCCCAGACATCGGTCCGCAGCTATCAATAACAGTAACAATTTCATGTCTTAAGGCATGTCTTTAATCTTAGTATTATATTCTTTATTATATAATGTTCGAGTATGCGCGTTCAAAATGAACATCTTGCTACACCTAATAAAATGGATGAATTAGTCTGGTAAACAGTGCAGACACAAAGGAGAGTATAAAACTTCCTGGTCACAAACTTGTTAGCTTTGTGTCGAGAATGGACAATATGTATCAACAAAAAATTGAATAAGATGACAGCTGTCATTAAGTCGGTGACTACATACATTAGCAGACCTTTGTAAAACTTTTAACGCAAGTAATTTGGTGCTTGAACTTTAGCAGCGATTATAGAAAATAAACTAGTATAAAAATAAACTAATTTAAAGAGATTTGAAATTCAAATGATAGAATAATAATGCCAATATCTAATTAAAATTATCTTGAGTACTAAAAATACCCATACGAAAAAATAAGGGTAACACCTTTTGAGACTAATGAATTTCATTCCATAAGCCTGATGAAGCATATTACATATATGCCAAAGCTCATTTATGAATAAAATCCATTAGTCTGAAAAGATGTCACCCTTATTTTTTCGTACTACAATTAAGACTAATACAGCTTCCCATACTATACATAAAAATACCTATAGATCACACAAATTCTCCTTGATTAGAGACAGTTAGAAAGTGATAGACCATGAAGTGTATGAAATATTTGGATAACAGTCATAGATGAAACATCTATTAAACTACTAGGCCGAGTGAATACATAGTTTGTAACCTGGTCTTTGGCTGTGTGAGTGGAATATTCGGATGCCCATGGGTGATTTGAGTTTAACTACAATTGTCTTGCTCTCAGCACCGGTGAACTTGTTAATCGAGTGAATCGACTCAGTTGTCCAGTCTGTCCAGTAAAGTCGGTCCTGCAACAGACACGTGTCGCACATGATGTGCTGGGACACTGTACACACGCCAGACACTAACCGCTGTAACGTACTAGGACAGACACCAGACACAAACCGCTGTAACGTACTAGGACAGACACCAGACACTAAACCGCTGTAACGTACTAGGACAGACGCCAGACACTAAACCGCTGTAACGTACTAGGACAGACGCCAGACACTCACTGCCCTGTAATGTACTAGGACAGACGCCAGACACTCACTGCCCTGTAATGTACTAGGACAGACACCAGACACTCACCGCCCTGTAATGTACTAGGACAGACGCCAGACACTTGCCGCTGTAACGTACTAGGACAGACGCCAGACACTCGCCGCTGTAACGTACTAGGACAGACGCCAGACACTAACCGCTGTAACGTACTAGGACAGACACCAGACACTCACCGCTGTAACGTACTAGGACAGACACCAGACACTCACCGCTGTAACGTACTAGGATAGACACCAGACACTCACCGCCCTGTAATGTACTAGGACCGACACCAGACACTCACCGCTGTAATGTACTAGGACAGACACCAGACACTCACCGCTGTAATGTACTAGGACAGACACAAGACACTCACCGCCCTATAATGTACTAGGACCGACACAAGACACTCACCGCCCTATAATGTACTAGGACCGACACCAGACACTCACCGCTGTAATGTACTAGGACAGACACCAGACACTCACCGCCCTGTAATGT
>WURV02146048.1:0-18400 GCA_011762755.2 Epimenia babai
TTGTATCACCCATAATTGTATCACCCATAATTGTATCACCCATAATTGTATCACCCATAATTGTATCACCCATAATTATATCACCTATATTTGTATCATCTATATTTGAATCATCTGTAATTGTTAACGAAGTAAATGTAGCCAGCGATCTCGTTCATTCCGCAGCAGACACAACCGTTCTTTAAGCTCCTGTCGATGCTCGTGGAATTCACAACAGAACCGCCCGGCATGCCTCCGTTCACTCAGTTCATCCTGCACCGATTCTGGGAGGTAACAACTGTATACACAGCTTAGTGGGCACTCCCGAACGCAGTCAGTTCATTATCGTCCCTCCTACATAAATCAGTTTCACCATAAGACACATACATTTTATGATTTAATGATTGTGTTTATGTATGTAATGATGAACAAAGATAGAGTTTCATAGTATAACACATTCGAGATTATGCACGCATGCCTCTTTATTTACGGTATAGCTGTTTAGTTTATGCTTGTTTATCAACAGTAGTCATCAGCGGTGTACATGAGATGTTATAGCCTCAATGCTTGCAAGCTAGAATGAATTGGTAACTAAAACATGAATAAATATATAATAATTTTTCATGCATATATTTTGCAGCAAAATCAGCGTTCTCCACTTGAACGTTTGGTTTAATATGTTCGAGCATTCTTTATCTTCGCTTTTCGACTAAATTCTTTCTATCGACTATTTTATTTCATATAACTATCCTCATCTTGCGTCCGCTGTATTTCAGATAACGGAGTTTTGCCCTCAGCAATGTCTCGAGTGGCTGGCATCGCAGGTATTGAGAAACAAACACATCAACACGTACGTCCTGAAACAGCTCAATAACTGGGTCGAATCGTATCTCATCTCTCACAGCAACAATCGAGTCCGCAACGGTCAGTCGCTGGTCAAGCATTGTAATGTTTGTAAATTTGAGACTGCAATAATCAGTTCATCGGTCAAGCATCATGATGATATTTCTCAAAAAATTGAGTCCTCAATGGTCAGTTCATTGGTCAAGCATCAATATTATGTTTCTCAAAAAATTGAGTCCTCAATGGTCAGTTCATTGGTCAGGCATCATGATGATGTTTGTAAATTCGAGACTACAATGGTCAGTCATTGGTCAAGCATCATAATGTTTGTAAATTCGAGTAGCTTCCGTAAAGGATACAACGGGAAAAACACAACGGTATTGCCGGGGATTCGAACCCTGCACCCTCTGGTTCGTATACCGGTGCTCTACCACCGAGCTATCCCGTTTCCCTGTGCGCTGTCTCCTAGCGTCACCGTAGATACGTAGATAATCATACTCATCATCGAACTCAGATTCAGCCGAGTGCCCGGCGTGTAGAGACTGCGTTTTGGCAGTTGGAATCCACTGTATGAGTGGACAATTGTCAGCCACCAGGCTCGAACTGTATCGTTAAGGATTCGGCAGTAACCTCGCCGCGATAATGAAATGAAATATATTTGATTTAAAGTGCACTATTAGCAACGCTCTCTAACACACTTTACATCAATGAAAAATACACTTTAAAAATTAACATAGTATAGAAAACATACAGTACTAGCAGGAACAACTGATAACACGCCGACCCGCACGTCACTGTCTAACTCAAACCTCTGTCGTGGTGACCTTCACGTTTCTAACGTTGTCCACGATCTTGATTCCTGATTCCAGCCGCCGCGTACCTCCTCGTCTCACTCATACCCAGCAGCCACTTCAGACAGGCGTTTCGCTCCGCCCGCAGCCTCCTCAGTCCCCACAAGGAGCTGCTCGTGAGTTATCTCCACTTGGCGTCTACACCTCGCCTTACTAGTATTCCACTCGATTACACGACTACTGCTCTTGTAATAACGTACATAACAGAGCTGCTTCTGACTTTATTTTATCGATGTTCCCATTAGATCAATTTGATAGAAACTTCGATAAACGTTAATATATCCGATGTTTTTATTTTACATTGTATAAAACAAGTAATTGTACGGCCAGCGGTTCTCATGGTGGTCCGAGGACCACGAGGTTTGGACCACTAGAAAAGGGAGAAGGCGAGGTTTTGGCGCTACTTTATAATTAAATGTCAGTTGCGCGTACAACATTGCCTGCGACATCCCAAGGATATTTTTTATAATAACACATTCCACGACAAATCTTTATCAATATTCAAGCTCGAAAATCTTGCTCATTTCCTGTTGTGAAAAGCGCGGGAAAAAATCCCCGGTTTGTACCGGTTCGAACTCGCAACCTCTCACATGAAAGGGAGCGCTTCTAACCACTGCACCACTGGCGCCAAAGTTGTCTGCAATCTATTAGGTTATGGTAAAATTGAATCTTACCCAAACAAAATGTGGTGCGACATTGGCAGCGATCTGCTGTAGTGAGATCCAAAGCAGACATTTAGCTAATATTGTTACTAATTCGGTTTCATTTTTTAGTAAAAATCACGCTGAAATTCGAGTGAATGTGTAAAAAAAATAGCTCAGAAATTTGACATGTTTATTTTCAACAAAAAAACCCTCACTCATAACAAAGTTGTCTGGAAAGTGTTGGAGCTAATTTGATAACTGGTTAGAGAAATGCTGGCCTGCCTCGTACAAATAATGGGCTTCCTCCCAATAAAATCGTTCAACAAAAGCTTAGAAAAGCAGAGAAAATGACTACCATTCAGGAAAAATGATATTAGCAGGCTCTCAAGTTATGAAGTTATGATAGATCATTTGCTGTTTCTAACCTAATGTTCCTCACACTCTACACTCAATAAGGCACTGGATATATATATTTTAAATACGTATATATATATATATATATATATATATAGTTCTTTTGTTCGTTTCTGTTGATTGTCACGCACTTTTTAAATAGGACTTAGCAAGAAAAATTGGTTTGAAAATAATTTTTTTAAATATATTTTTCAGTTACGAATACTTATTTTGCAGGGAACATGAAATTTACCCCATACGACACATGGATGCATTCCTAATTAAATAGTTGCGTCCTTTACAGTCATTTTAGTGTACAGTGTAACGGTGTGTAAGAAATTTATATAAGAGCAGCGTAGTATGGTGGAGTGATGATTTCATTCTTTTGTTTGCAGATCACCCCAGAGGCTCTCGCAGTCTTACACCAGGTATACGCGGTATAAAACTACTCTCGCATGTCAATCGCAGTTATATTTAATTATTTTTGTCTAGAAATTAAAAGCAATGTTTTCGTTCTTTTGTACTTAACCCTTTATACATCCATTAAATGTTGCAATAACCCACCTAGAATGACTTGTATTTAACCCTTTATACACCAATGAAATATTAAAATAACCCACCTGGAATGACTTGTATTTAACCCTTCATACACCAATGAAATATTACAATAACCCACCTGAAATGTCTCGTATTAACCCTTTATACACCAATGAAATATTACAATAACCCACCTGGAATGACTTGTATTTATCCCTTCATACACCAATGAAATATTACAATAACCCACCGAGGATGATTTGTATTTAACCCTTTATTCGCGCATAAAATTTCAAAGGGTTTTCAAATCTTTCAAAGACAAGTTTACTCCAGCCATCTTTCTGTTAGAGATAAATGACTTGCTCGGGATCATCACAGAAAAAATCAACCTGTGGCGGGGGTTTGAACCCGTGTCCATTCGGTTGATTCCTATACTCCTACCACTCATGTCCTTGGTTTTGACTACCAATCTCTCGCTGGAAGGTCATTGGTCTAACCACTGAGCCACTAGTGCTGGCATAATTAGTGTAGTAACATTTGTTTACCTGACCACCGTACTTGTATATATTGTATATCGCCAGGTGTACGAGCACTTATTAAGCCTCCTGCCCAGAGCCAAACTCTACGCAGGTGAAGAGATTAATGGTATTAAGAACCATGTGTATATTGCGTATATTTCTCATGTCCGTTTTTGTTGCCCTCATCCAGATACTCTGTTATCTTCATCGTTATACTCGTTTTTCCCTCATCCAGATAGTAATATTCATTCAGAAACTGTAGTTTTCATCCAGATTCGTTGTAGTTCTTATCCAGATTTTCTGTTGTCCTCATCCAGATACTCCGCAGTCCTTATTCGGATACTCTAGTTCTCATTCGCACACTCCGCAGTCCCGCTATTTCTAATTTTGTCGACCCACTGCCCCGAGATGAACATCGATATATCAGCGATGTATGTTCCACTACTGTCTGGCTGACTTGATTTTGTTTTGCTTGCAGATGTAGCGACCCATGGAACAGCCAAACTGATCGCGTACTTCGCTCTCCTCAGTTACTGTCTCATCTCAAAGGCAGAGAAACTCATGGTAGGACAGGAGTTGTACCTCACCCTAAAGTGGGACAGGAGTTGTACCTAACCATAAAGTAGGACAGGAGTTGTACCTCACCCTAAAGTAGGACAGGAGTTGTACCTAACCATAAAGTAGGACAGGAGTTGTACCTGGCGCTAAAGTAGGACAGGAGTCTGTCAATACAAAGTATTTGGTCAAATCGGTCATAACTTGACCTCAACTACGCCAGCTGTTGATAATGAACTCAAGTTTACCCTGCTGAACTGGTGAATGATTTTACCGCGCATGAATCAAATGTATAAATGAGCTGATCATATAAATCATTTCCTCAGCCATGCGGGCTCAAGGAACACCCTCGCCCAAGTGTTGATTGACAATACTTACGTAACAACAATACATGTAACAATAAATAAACTACATATACAGGTACTTATGGAGGTAGTAAAAAATAGAGGTAACTATAAATAGAGGTAACTATAAATAGAGGTAACTTTAAATAGAGGTTACTATAAATAGAGGTTACTATAAATAGAGGTAACTATAAATAGAGGTAACTATAAATAGAGTTTACTATAAATAGAGGTAACTATAAATAGAGGTAACTATAAAGAGAGGTAACTCACACTTTATTTTGAGGCAGCTAAATAAAACAGTCTAAGAGCGTAAGGGTTTATACACAGATTTTCAAGTGTGTGTGTCTTTGATATTATATTTTGTGATCGCGATAACACGCGGAAGTATTTAGTCGGGTTGTATGAGCACTGGACTTGTGACCGAAATGTCGCGGGTTCGAAACCACTCACCGGTCGACTTTTCCGTGACTCAGTCAGTCATTCGCGGCTGATTGCTGGAGTGAACCTTTCCCTGATGCTTGATATCTTGGACGGGTGATATGCGAGTGTCAATGTGATTGTGTCTGCGCTGAATAGCTGCCATAACCATCCATTGTAAACCGCATCCGAGAGCCGTTATTGGCCGATACTTGGGGTCTATAAATGTTGTGCTTTACCTTTCCCCTCTATAAATCTCGCTTGAGAGTCTGATTTTTTCCCACAGTTCTCGCGTTACTTCATAGACCTTTGGCAAGTGTTTCACCCGCCGCTCTCGGAGCCCAACATCCCCACCCTTCAAAACAAACAGGTAACTCCCCACCTGGGCAATTAAATATCTCTGTATAATCTCATATATCGGTGTTACTGACAAAAAAACCAAGCACTCTGAACAGGGTTCCGAAATAGACTTAGGGTTACAGAATAATATATGTCAATTGAGCATATGTGTATATTGTCTCTTTGTATGTACATATGATATTTACATTGTCACATGGTTTGGATCTGTTTGCATTATTATAAAATTCTTTTGTCAATTTCCTCTCATTCTTATGGAACACTCATTGTCTAATTGTTTGTATATATACCTGATTTTAATTTTAAATTCACCACCTGATGAAGCATAGTGTTTATGCGAAAGCTTAGGATAGACATAAACTAGATATTCTATATAAAAGGTGTTGCATTCTATCGTTTAAAAAGTTTATGTCTCTATATACATTCTATCTGTATATTCTACTATCTATAACTATATTTATTAAACAGGTAAAAGGATAAGCGCCACTTTTTTTAAAGTCAGTATATGTCAGTCACACTTATCTGCCTTATAAACCTATGTAATTTACTACTAAAGTCACTTCAAAAGTTAAACATGAGAATCATGCTTAGTTCAAAAGTGACAGACCTCTCTGTGTGGATACAGGCACGATTATATATAAGGGCCAGCCCTTTCGTGTGTTAGAGTAGGCGCTTGTCTTTGAATGTGGGCCACTTTGAATACAGGCCCTTTTATGTACGAGGACATGCCTTTTTGTATGAATGCAGGCCCATTTGTGTGAATACAGGTCCTTTTGTGTATTAAGGTAGGGTCTTGCGTGTGAATGTGGGTCATCTTGTGTGAATTCAGGCCCTTCTCCTGTTCTGGTACCAAGTGTCCGTTGATTGTAACGAAAACATCAAGCTCATCATCACCAACAACCACGTCTGCAAAAACATCGCTTTTAACTACATTCTGTTAGTAACTCGCGCGCGCGTCTGTATGTTTGCACGATTCAACTAGGCCTAGTGTTTACCCGTTGCCTCAGGAATAAACATAAACAAAAACTAGCCAAGTTTGTGGTTAATGCGACGTAACTAAATCCGGTTATGTTAGACTTGGGTACGGATAATCATCGTGGCATAAACTACTGCGTTTGGTCAGACAAACACACATACAGATAGATAGATAGATAAATAAACAGATCTATCTAGATTTATAGACAGACAGATAATCTGTTAGCAGACACATACTGCTAGTTTAGTATGCTAAAAAAACAGTGAGGTCTCGGACAGCGAGGTCTCGGACAGCGAGGTCTCGGACAGCGAGGTCTCGGGCAGCGAGTTTGTTTCTGTGCATTCCTCTCCAGCTATTCATAGAACCACATTGGCTACCCTCATTAACATTGCGACAAAATGAAGTATTGTTATCGGACGTTGCGAATATTGAGTGAGTTTAGCCACGCTATACAGTGACAGAAGAGTGATAAGAGTTTCATCACGTGATGGTAATAGCGATGGTAACCTTAATGTCATCACCAAATCGCGACGTTTCAGGGCCGACCACGAGGACCAGGATGTGGTCATGTACAACCGTAGCATGCTACCGGCCTACTATGGCCTGCTGCGCATGTGCTGCCAGCAGTCGCACGCTTTCAGCCGGCAGCTCGCCCAGCACCAGAATGTCCAGTGGGCCTTCGAGAACTTGACGCTCTACCCGGCGCAGTACACAGCGGTCGGTCACAGAATGTGTTTACATCAGTAGTTCGGCTGCATCTTTCGGTATATTCTGGAATATATTTACTGCAACCAATCGGTGTCCAGACAGGAGTTTCAGAGAAACTGGCAGCCTTGTCAAGTGAAACGGGTCGCTTTTGGAAGTATCGCTCGCTGTCTTAAATAAAGTTCTCCCGCTTAACCTCGAATTATCTTTACTCTTGTCAAACGATACAGTGTAGCTGGGGGATTAATTAAAGATATCTCTTATGGGACCAATCATACCGTTATTTGCATAAAAAAAAATGTGCCGATCGTAGCTGACAGTAATGTTAAATACAGACAAAATGTATCTGGAAAAAAATTAACAAAATAAACAGGCAGTTTAATACCAGAAGTAACGAAATGGCTGCTTGTTGAGGGTAATGATTTTTATCTCTTCTAAACTATCCTAATCGAACTTCGTTCATTGTCCGTTCATCCGCTCGTCCATGTATCCATCCTTAGTTCCTTAAAGAGCCTTTTCATTTAGTAGAAGTTGTCCCTATGTTGGTCTAATACTGATTTGCTCACTGATTTGTCATTGTTTCTCACTGCAGAAGCCTTTCAATATCATTTTCTACAATTATTATACAACATTTATTTAGTTAACCCCTTGGACACTGATGGCTGGTGTTTTACATTGTTATATAAATAACATTCTCTGACAACGGCGTGGAGAGGGTTAAACCAGACACTCAATCTCAGTAGGATCTCTGGAAATGTGGACTTTTAGAAGGATGGCATTGTTTCTTATAGTTATACTCGCTAATCTTTCAGTCAACTCAAAGTGGTGTTTTTTCCTTATGTCGAGCAGAACATCTTAAAGGCTCTTGGGTTTTTTCTTTGATTCAAATAGTTCTTTACCTTCTAATTGATTTTTTGTCCTATCTTCTAACACGTACAAAATTTTAAACTTCCACTGTGTTTTTTGTTGTTATTGTTTCCGTGACGATTGACGACCATCGATTTTCGCAGGCTGTGGACGAGTTATTCAAGATAATGCGAATTATGGCGTGTCGCCACGACAACAGCACTAACGATGAATTACGCGAGATCGCGCACTTCCGCCATACGACGATCCAGTTGTACTTACAGAAACTGGACGCGCGCACTCACTGGCAGACACTGGTCACGTGAGTCACGTATATATGTGTACTGGATAGTTGGATGACGGAGGGTAGGGTGACGGGTTCTGGGTTGTTTGGTGGTGAGATGCAGTGGCGGGTGGTGGTATAATGGCGATGGAATGAGGGAGGATACGATGATGACGTGCTGGATTAAACATTAAACGAAGTATAGAGGTGTGGGTTGCCATGTTAGCCATGTTGTAAATACGAAAATACCACGGTAACACCTTGTTGACTAACTATATAAGGTTTAACACAAGCTTTCGTATATCAAGTATACTTCATCAGGTGCAATGAGTGGGCAAAGGTGGCACACAGATTAAATACTCGACCAAAATCACGCTGTAACTACAAAGATCACGGAGAAGACAATAAAGGACATAATCAAAGCTACGACTGGAGAGGAAGAAGACGAAGGTGTATGAACAAAGGACAGACACAGCACGTAGAGCTATAGAAAGTAGGCAAATAGCGTGAGACTGTCAAAAGATATAAGGAAAACAACAGGTGGTCAGAAAAATATAACAAGCAGACAAAATATTAGGAAGAAAGGAGGGTATACAAGGGGGATAAATAAGAAATGAAATGAAATTTTATTGATTTACCCTTGGCACATGGCTATCAAAGGCAACAAATATCTGGTTACTATGATTAACTAGAAATACAAGGAATACGGTTCAAAATCGAAGTCGGTATACCATGAATAAATGGGGCGATAATATATGTAGAAATGGCTGTAATAGGCTGTCCATAGTATGTCTAATGTAAAGAGATTAGTCGCGGTAGTGTGCGAGAAATCCCTCATCTCTGTTTAGTCCTTCAGTGACACAGTTGAGTTTCGTTATCATCTTTCATTCTTGGATTTCCCTGTTAATGCGTCGCTTTTGGTGGACTTCCATGAGGATGAGGACACAGAAGTCTTCTTCTGAGTGATTTGGTAATTGAAAGTGTTGGCCAACTGGTTTCTCGGAGTGCAGGGAGCGAATATCGGATCTGTGGTTGTTCATACATTGGCGTAGAGTCTGTCCCATTTCTCCAATGTAGACAGTATTAGGACATTTTCTGCAGGTGATTGCGTAGACGACATTGGAAGTATAGCAGGAATGGGAGCCCACCAGGTTTTGAATATTTTTAAGTAATAATAACGACAATAACGAGAGAAAAAACGAGTAAAACGAGGAATACGTGAAAAACGAGAAAAAAACAAGAGAAACGACGGAAAAGACGACAACGACCACAACTTCCTCAACGACCGCAACGACAACAATGATAATCATAACAACGATAACAATGATAACAATGGTAACAGCAATAACAATTCCTATTAACTTCGTTCTAGTGTCATAAGACTCCATGGTTACTGTATGAGAAGGTGATTTACAGTAAGCAATGCTGCAGCTAATTTTAATGGATCATTAGAAGTGAAAGGATTAGGATTCTCGACGAGGACATTGCATTTTTATCATGTATCGACAAGCCCTGTGCTAAAGGGACACTATCGCATATTTCAAATGACACGGTGGCGGCGTTACGTCCCCTGACTTATGGCTACCCCAGTCACGTCATGTATGGCTGTAAGCTCAGTTACTTTTTTCCAATATATACGTGCGTGCGTGCGTGTGTGTGTGTGCGTGTGTGCGTGCGTGCGTGTGTGTGTGTCTGTGCGTGTGTTCAGCATTTGGCTTAGAGCGGTAGAGACTCGGGTTCTTCTCGGTACATGTGTATTAGTAAACCTTAGTGCAGGCCAACCAGCACCCAGCTAAGCTACCAATTATAAACACGCATCGTAGATGCATGATCGTAGGGGAGGAAATTATGTAACAAACGTCGCCGGGGGACCGGCTGTATGCAACATAGTCAGTCGTGGCTCTTAAAACCAGCGCACTATTAAATTCTTCTCATTCTCTTTCTTCAGTATCCACGTGAGTATCTAGACACAGGCCATTAGCTTGATGACATTAGGTGTTACTCCGTCTGTGACATTATAACTATAACACAGAATGTGTTCACGTGCAAATATTCACACCATTTGGGGCAGTACTAGACCGCACTGCCGAATTGTATATATGTGTAATTTTTGTACATTTTGAGAGGACTGCGTAATGGATATGACATGCAGACATGGGCATGCAGACTAAAATTAGATTTGAAACGGGCTGTCATCTGCCAAGTTTAAGTATACCTACACTTGTTGGCACTTACTGAACTATATTTTAGGTAGCATTAATTTCCGTTTTTTATCTTGTCTAACTTTTCCGGGAAAAGGTCTCGGTAGCCTTTGCAAGTGGGATAAATATTTAAAATTGTCCCCATTTTCACATTCCCCTGTTTCGAGGGCCGATGCCGATCATCAGCCACCATTACTGATTTAGCGGCATGCGCGACGCGGTTTATAACTTAACTTAGTCCAAGCAAGCCACCATGGATGGGATTCCCAACATAATAAGCTGACCTATTAAGTAAAATGGTGTTAACTACGGTTTTAGGAGTTAATGATCGTTAATAAATGGGTTTGATCTCGGCCAATTACGACTATGTCTGCAGTTCTCAAAGTGTCGTGTATGGACCACCAGGGGTCCCCAATTCCCCGGACTATAATCAACGAGCCTGGATTGAATTGAATGTTATCCTCAGATAATCATTTTATAAAAGACGTCTTGTTTGCTCATGATTCGCTGTATAGATAGACCTTCAAACTTAGTCTGCGTTATAAAATATTTGTTAGCTACATATGGCGTTTTGCTGACAGCTCGATCGCACCATGCTGAAGTTGATCGCCTTGTTGGCTTTCGTCGCCGCGTGTTTCGCGCTCCCATACGGTGAGTTACATCCGGCCATATCCCATTCGACGACCCCCGACGTGATATAATATGAGGCCCTCTTCAATGCATAATTCTCTTGTGCTATTACGATGGCACTAATCGAAAGAATAATAACGATCCGCCAAAAATATTCTCTTTACGACATAAAAGAAATATTGTATCAGGTGTGGCATTAAAAAGATGACGTAGTTATATAGTGAGAAAGAATAAGTACGAGCGTTTGTCGTGGAAGCACTGTTGATTGCGCTCGTGCACATAAAAGGTAGCTGACGGAAATGAAAATGTTTGAGGTTTACCATATATTATATTTATATAATTCAATATAATGTAATACTGGAAGTGCAACTGACATTTAATGTATAAATTATATATCTGATATATAAATGATTCCGTTCACACGAAGCAAGAGTAGCTGAAAAGGCTATTCGGCTGATAGTAGTTAGTTTCCTAAAGGCAATGTAATCGTTCTGTAAGCCATTCATGGCCACTTACGACGCTAGTGATTGACACGACAGACGGATTAGCCTCCCTTATATTAAGTTTGGGAAGACGCCCACTGTGAAACTCCGCCGAGTCTGCGCAGACAATTGACCTTCCATTCACGCCACTGGCTCCAAACGTCCACAGGCGGGCTACACACGTCTCACACTGAAGTAGTACAGTTATGTCAGACGGGAAAAGCCCTAACAGAACCACAATGCTACGGTTACTGAAACCCCGTGTTCAGAGAGTTTTAAGGCTCTTTCTGCCCAAAAACGTCAACTGGTAGCATACCAGCTAAAGCTGGGATTGAACCATGGTCCCAAACGCTCTCATAACTTAGCTAATTACCCCCTGTGGGCTGACAGCCAAAGGTATATCATAAAATGTGTTTGACAGATACTTGGGAAGGCACCCCGCTCGACTCGGTATGTTATCCTTGCCATCATCTTCATCGTATTCATCATCGTGATTTTAATTAATATATTTACAATAAATACTGTTATTGTCGATATTCCAAGGTTATACTCGTCGTATAGTTGCCGTCACAACGCGACTTTTCTGAACCAAATCTCGAGGTATATACCCCGGGTTCAGAATAAAATATTTAACGCGTACATACCACAATTAAGTAAGTATACCTTCAATTAAAACCCACAGCAGATTGCCACAAACTTGCATTTAACTGTATCGTGAATCCTCTGTGCTCTTGTATGTCGTGTATTCGTAAATACCGTATATTTGTATACAGCGTCTTGTATCAATTGATAATACTTGAAAGGTTTGTGAGCGTACGTGTTTTTCAAATCCTTATCAACTTAGACTGTCAATTTTAGTACGATAAATGATCTGGCTGGAATTGTTTTATAATAATATTATAAGCCGGGTCGGAAATCTTCAGGTCGCTCCTCTAGCAAATATTGATGGATGTCAGTTGGGAAATTCTAAAACATCCATTCCAACGCCTAAAAGTGAAAACAGAAAGTTTTAAGCACTTGCGTGCATTTTTCAATATTGTAAATTCCAATTTCAACGGTGTCTTTTTATAAACAGAAATATCATACTTTCTCATACGAATTTTAATATGTGAAGCGCGAGGGCTCATACGATGTTCTCGTTCTCGTAATGTGTACCACTTCTGCTCCGGCGTGCTTGCATATATCGATAGGCCAGATCTGACCTCTTACAAAAGTGGCCTACTGTTGTGTGTGTGTGTGTTAATTTTTTGACGTTACGTTACGATAGGCATCAGAATTGCATTTTCATACGTGCTGCTGTTTAGTTTCTAGTAATATGCCTGTCATATGACGAAATGTTGCCGTGGAGATCGGTTTGTTTTGGAGACGTTTGTAGTTTTTACCGCTGGACGAAAAAATAACGGCTCTTATAATTTTGGTTGAAGGTCTCACTGGTTATTATTCCTTTCGCCCAGAGTAATTTTTGTATAAAATTTTAGGACGGTACTTCAGTCGAGAGAGCAGTGGCAGGTGAAAGCCCGGTGACGTTTGGATTTGCGTGCAGGTCGTGTAGATATTGCCTTCGTCGAAAATACATCCGATACTGCAGGAGGACATGTTGCCTCTTCGGGTACCGTTGTAAGACACATTACTGTCGCCGGACGGCGTCTGTAAGAGGGGTGAGTGATGATTGAGCCACGTTCCCTTATGTACGAAAAGGCAATCTGCAAACGCGAAACGTTGACCGAAATGTCATCCGCAAACGTTTATAAAATTGGTTAGTGCATGATTTTTTGGGGGGCATTTGCGCTCGTAAGCGGATAGCTTCGGGGTGTGATGTTATTCATTTTCAGTTGCAATGCTTCACCGTTCATTGAAAACGCCTCGTGCGTCAAAAATTAGGCGTGATGAACTGCAGAAGTTATTGAGATAGTGAGGGCCAGTCCTTGTATGTATGTGTGTACCAATTGTCCAAAGACAATAGAGATGCAGTACTGCAGTCCAACAAAGTGGTCAATCGGGCGACCAGAAATGTAGGTGACTTTCAGTTTCGTTTTATTGTGTATATTCTTCATGGATACCGTTCCTCGCACATAAGAGAACATGGGACGGTATAAACGGATTGCATTTGCAGATTGCGTTCACGTTTCGGACATAAGGGTTGTAGCCCACATGAAAATCACGCCCAGCTTGACTTAAAAGTTTGTTATTGTTTACAACTAGACGTCATGACGTAACAGCGTAGTAACTCGTCACTATCACAACTCAGCGCTATCTTAATCAAACACTGTCGTAACTATGGAATATAAAATATTCGTAATTATGGGATATTGAAATCTGAAATTACGTCCACACTGGCGACGGTTGCCGCTGTTATTGTTCACAAAGAGACGTCTAAACATTGTCGTAACTGAGCACTATTGAAACAAAAAAAATCACCGTAACTATACAGAGTCGATTCGAAACACAATGTAGCTAGACATAATCCTAACAACATAGCGTTAGAATAGGATTAGACTTGATCATAAGCGAGGACCGTCGTAACTAGGCTAGTAGTTAGTAACGAGGTAAGATACGTAGGTATCAGTTCGTTTCTTTTCTCTCATCTCTTACAATACAATACAATTATAGCAATGCCCCTTTTAAATCAAAGATGCGCGGGGACCACGTCCGTGGTCGGTAAGCAATTAGGTTAGTGGTATTAGACTGTATCAGCTGTCGTATCATGTGCGTAGTCAGCCTTTTTTATTTCTAATGATAGTTGGCATTTAGATTCTTTTAATGATTTTCTTAGCATTCCGAGTGATACTATTCCTGCTAGAGGCATTCCGATAGCAAATCGCCTGTTATTGTTTCATTGCTGTGTCGTATTCAGTCAAGGCTCTTGGGTCGAGTATTGACGAAGTGATGCTCATATGTGGATGTGACATCATTATATCACATTATCACTTTATTCTTAAGACGTCAAAAGGCCTCATCCAACGTTCTTGAGCTCGTATGTGTACCACTTCTGCTCGGGCGTGCTTGCATATATCGATAGACCAAATCTGACCTTTTACGAAAGTGGCCTACTGTTGTGTGTGTGTGTGTGTGTGTTAATTTTTTTGACGTTACGTTACGATAAGCATCAGAATTGCATTTTTATACGTGCTGCTGTTTCGTTTCTAGTAATATGCCTGTCATATGACGAAATGTTGCCGTGGATATCGGTTTGATTTGGAGACGTTTGTAGTTTTTACCGCTGGACGAAAAAATAACGGCTCTTATAATTTTGGTTGAAGGTCCCACTGGTTATTATTCCTTTCGCCCAGAGTAATTTTTGTATGAAATTGTAGGACGGTACTTCAGTCGAGAGAGCAGTGGCAGGTGAAAGCCCGGTGACGTTTGGATTTGCGTGCAGGTCGTGTAGATATTGCCTTCGTCGAAAATACATCCGATACTGCAGGAGGCCATGTTGCCTCTTCGGGTACCGTTGCAAAACACATTACTGTCGCCGGACGGCGTCTGTTAGAGGGGTGAGTGATGATTATGCCACGTTTCCTTATGTACGAAAACGCAATCCGCAAACCGTTATAAAATAAATAAAACGGATATAAACAGAATATAGTGGAGGGATTCAAGCAAGTAGTAAAATTTATGTACAGATGTACAATTTATGACAAATGTCAGGGATTGTATGGATCCCTACATGCAACGAGTTTGGACACGTCATTATCACCGACTTTGTTTTGTGAATTGCATCTTAACGATGGTTGCTTATGTTTATTCTATAGTGTTAGGTATTGACGCGTAATTTTCAACCAGTTTATTCTGTGGTGTGTCACTAATGAGTATTATTGTATTACAGTCCGTGATGATTTCCGTTATACTCCTTTTCAGTTCGTCGACCGCATCTAAAAGCCACCAAAACCGCGGTCTCGCTCGAGCAGCGCTTCGCCAGCTTCTCTCGCCAAGATATCAACTGTTATAGCTCAGAGCTTTTGGACTGGCCGGATGGCCCGTTTGAAATATTAACGTCGATTTAACTACTCTTATTGACAGTATTATAATTATGTTGTGACACACACAATCTCTTGCAGTACTATAAAATTCCTATCCTATAAAACTTTACAGTTGTACATTGTCCTAAGATTTTGATATATTCTAATAAGGAATCATGTACCCCTTTCATTAACAGCTGGATAGAAAGTTTTTGCCCGTTTTCTCTAAATTGCATATGCGGAACGAGATTGCGAACTTCTGCAATAAAGTTCTTAAAGTTAGTTTCATAATTGATAGTGTTCATTTCAATATTAAACGCTTTATCACAACTGATGTTCGTTATATAGAACTAAACAAAAACTACATTTTGTCAAGGTAATTAATTTTGCCTTCAAATGTGCGCGTAAATAACTCCATAAACTTCTGGATAATGCGGTTATTTCCTTAGTCTCTCTCTTATCTTTCTGGGTAAATTATTCTAATACATGCTTTAATTATCTGCTTAATAAATTTACAGCATTTGTCTTGAGGTTTCGCAATTTTATAATAGGGTTTATCATATTTTTATTGCAAAGAACTATTGCCAGAAATGCAGGTGTTAATTCCTGATGGTTTGCGAAAACTTCATTTTCAAATTGGTGCTATTTGATTATCCTACGCATTGTGCCTACGATTGAAGTGCAACATATGTAAGGTTTCAATAAAAAAGTTTCACAATAACATTCACATATAAGCATGTTTAAATAGCAATTGTTTCCCTTGGCCATCACACGATATATCTTATATGTTTATCGTGATGTCCCATTTAGTGAGTTCCTTTTCAGGAACCAACACGTCTAGCTACACCTTTCAGATATTTAGCATTTAAACGATATATACAATCAACAAATCATACACATCATTCCAAAAATAATTCTATCAATTTTTTATAACACATTATTGGTTTCATCGCCATCATTATCATCGGCATCGTCATCCAATTCAATCGTCGATATTGTATATATACTTTAACTCCATGGTGTTTGTTTCGTATTTCGGTATAAACTCTCGATTGGTATAATTTCATTATTGACATTAACAGATCTCTCGATGAGTAAACCGCTGGTGGAATGAGTCAACGCTATATTCTAAGTTTGTGCTAATGTCTACTATTCAGCATCGGATTACGCCACCTTTGGCACATTTGTTAAATGCTGTAATAACTAATTTTAATCACTAATATTGTTGACATTTCCTTTTTTTGTTTGTGTTTCTAGAAAATGACAAAGACACGGTCTAATTAATCATAGTCATTATTTAGTTAATTTATGTTGTGCATGTTGTGTTATTGGTTTTTATAACTAATAAAGGATCCTATCTACCTAGTCGATACATTATAACAAGAACGTACGTACAGATAACCTTACTGCAAAGATTTCCCATATTGTGAAATGGCCAAGGGAGACAATTTAATATGAACATGTGAATAGTGAAAGTTACTCAAAAATTACTATCCAGGGGCAACCTTTCCAATAATAAATGTGTAGCCTACCAAAAATTAAACAATTTTTTTAGCTGGCAATCATATTTGGCAATGAATTCTATATATTATAAAGTGGGTACATAATTATAACACTTGCGATGTTTCCAATCCGATTTCTATTTCATTGCAATTAAAGATATTTTGTGTATTTTTCTGCTGTTAATCATCAACTATCTAACAATCTCTTATTAGACAACGTAAAGTGAGGTCTCCGCAGGCTATTTCGAGATAGTCAATTGACGATGACAATAATAGCAAAGACAATGATGACAACAATAACAAATACAACAACAATAACAACCTTAACAGCAATACCAGCATTAACAACAAAAACAACAACAACCTTAACAACAATACCAGCATTAACAACAGAGTCCCCTAAATAAAAAAGACGGTGGCCCCATATCACATTTTCTCAATTGCCTACAAATCTATCATTATTGAAAATTCTGCGCTTGTAACAAAAACGGACTATTCAGGATAAAATCTGGACATTCCCCCACTATTCTAGTCTATTGAATATTCATAGCTGCTCGTCGCAATGTGACGCGAGCCAGAATGTAAAGCGTTAGTAAGGTCAGTAGGTCGCGTGATCGTTATTGACTCAACACCGACTTTACTCACCATGAGCTGTTCCCGACGGATGACATACAGTAATATCAGCGGTTAACCAGCCAACGTATTCCGCTGACAAAGATGAACCACGCTTATCTGTTCCTGTCAAACCCAACCTTAACATCCGCTCAGCATCTGTAGATGACCCCTACTGTACGTAAAATTTTATCACCATGACATATGTTAATTCCGCAGACACGCGCGCACGCATACACGCATACATACATGCGTACGTACGTACGTATATACGTACACCCACCCATACGCCCGCACGCACGTACGTACGCACGCACGTGCGCACGTACGTACGTACGTACATACATGTACGTAATTACGTACGGTGAATAATTGGAATCGAAATTTGAAAGGGCAAACTGCATTCTCTCCAGTGTAGTGTCGACAGACAATATTTCCCAGACACGTCGATATCGCCAGCACTGTGTCATAAGAGATACTTATTCCGAGATCATGTAGGATTTCCACGAGCTCCCGACTGCGAATCTTGGCATGCACAGTCATCAAAAGAAAGAAATTTATTTGTTTAATTAAAGTGTACTTATTGAGCTGTCAAACACACTTTACATGAAACCATAGCCTCATGCTCTAAGACTATAATGTAATTATCTGAATTATATAAAATTTACACCTAACAGTATACAGGTAATACAGATCAATGTTAGATACAATTATGTACATTCACAGTGAGCATGAAATAGATAACAATGTTGAATAATACAGT
>WURV02146059.1:0-18396 GCA_011762755.2 Epimenia babai
TGCCCTCCATAATATTTGCCTCTCAGTACAGTTGTCATCTTTCTGCACTAAACAGCATGGACCCCCATGGTACCGAAATTGCGTCCCTATGGTGTGGTTTGTGGATCTGCAATGTTAACATCTGGACGGCAGATTCATTAACATTCATTAACATTAACATATTCATTTCACATCTATTTATTAACATATATTGATTAAAGTACTCATTAACATATTCATTATCATATATTCATGAACATATTCATTGACATATTTTCATTAACATATTAACATATTCATTAACATATATTTATTAACATATTAACTTATTCATGAACATATTAACATAATCATTAACATATATTCATTAAAGTTTTCATTAACATATTCATTATCATATATTCATGAACATAATTTATTAACATATTAATTAACATATATTCATTAAAGTATTCAGTAACATATATTCATTAACATATTCAGTAATATATTCATTAACATAAAACAAGGATATTCTCAAGTTATTGCCAAAACTTAGATGATGGAGACCCTCAAATCTTCCTCCTCTCTATTCCCCCCTTTAAATATAAAAAAAAATCCCCAGTATGTTACCAACTTAAATTAACCAATCACGTACACTGTCTCAGAACTTTGCAACATTCCTCGACCAGTCGCACGAGTCGTTACTAAAGCAATCGCTGACCGCGCTCGAGTGTCTGTATGACCCACACTTCTTCTGGAGGCGCCGTCTCAATGGTCACACCGAACTAACAACCAAAAAACGATACGACCATTCGGCTGTGTTACATCCTGAAGTTATTCCACTAGTTTACGGTGTGTATTTGTATTTACTACATACTGGCGTGGCTCGGTAAAAAATATTCTCAGCGAAGAGGTTGCAACTTTGCAGCTTTCGAGTTCCAAATGTAAAAAAATATTTATATACGAGTATTAGCTTCTTTGAATAGCTGAAGAGGAATGCACAGAAAATAACCTCTACCTCTATAGAAGCTCTACCTCTAAAGAACCTCTACCTACAAAGAACCTCTACCTCTATAGAACCTCTACCCCTAAAGAACCTTAACCTCTAAAGAACCTCTATTTCTAAAGCACTTCTACCTATAAAGAACCTCTATCTCTAAAGAACCTCTACCTCTAAAGAACCTCTATGTCTAAAGAACTTTTACCTATAAAGAACCTGAATAGACTGAAAATAGCTTTTTGTGGAATGTCTTATGGTATTTCATGTAGAAATATGATCATCATCATGCAACTTACTGGGCAGAAAAAAATTTCCATACCAAGAGAATCCCTATTCATGTATCACACTGCTTAATGTGAGAGAGATGATGATTGATTTGAATAATTGGATATGATAAAAAAATAATTTTATAGAGCATTTTTGCTTTAAGCGAGATTTCTTTTGGTCCTAATTCCAGATAATATGCATGTTGTCTGTTGTTTTTTTTTCGATGATGTGTGGATTCCCTGGTTAAAGCTGAGCATGCGCAGTTTTTCTGAAATAACCCAGAGATTGTGTAACTCCCCGAAATTGTAAATCTGTAATGTATTTAACAGATATATTTGTTTATTGTGCTATTTTTACGTAAAATTTCATTTAATTCCTACTACTGTATGCGTATTTTTCTTTCTATGTGGATACAAAAGCATTTTTTTATTGTTCACTTATAATTTGTCATTTTTCAATTGAGTTTGTTCCTTTGTATATTATCTATTTTATTTTTTTCAATTGTTGCTTTTAAATATTTCCACAATGGCAATTTTATACAATAATTTGCTGCATGAGTTTTTCTTTGTAGCTATTTTATTTGTTGATTATATTCTTATCGATTATTATAGTTTTAAAGTTGTTAACCCTTAGCACTCTGTTGTCACAGAATTGTATTGCTATAGTAATGTGATGTGGAGTTGTCAGTGTGTTAAGGGTTAAGTGTGTAGAGAGATCTTCAATAACTTGGTCATGAGGATAAGGTAAATTTTATGTCATGTTAAATTGTAATTTGCGGTTGTGGATTTTCAGAATGCTTTCAACATTCCCCTCACACTCCCATACATTCCAGAATTCTCCATCTCTTTGCCTCCATCATGGCAGGATCTCAGGTTTGGAATTTGAGCAAAGTTTAGCGCTGTAGAAAGGAGATGTTTGTTCATGGTATCATGTTCATCTTTTATATATCGTTTCTCAGAAGCTGATGCATGGTTGAGGGCCAGCAATCCCAAAGTGCAAAATGGTGGATTGGTATATAATTCAAGATGGCTGACAGTGAATGGTTGCAGAAGAATTCATTACTTGATTCAAACTTGTTATATCACATGATATAGCATATTGAGTTTTTGTGTATTTAATATCGAAATAATATTAATTATCAATAAAAGATCGCGTAATTTGGGCTAACTGAGTTTAACACTGCCATTCGGTTTTAATGTGATGTATACTTTATGCAATATTGACATAATTGACCAGTTCACATTATTTCAGTTTTATTTTAACCATTAAATTATGGTTTTATATAATTTTTTTTGTATAAAAAATGGATAAACATCTAAATGATATTATTGTTTTTAACTTTTTATTGGGCTAATACAAGGTGTATATTTTAGTCCCCTGTTATTTTTTGGGTTTTTTTTCCAACTTTTCATTGGGCTAATACAAGGTTTGCCCCTTGCTAATTTTGGGCATATTTGAAGGCTCTTAAAGTAATACTGTATTGTTTAATACACTGAAATATATAAACATATAGTATATTTCATTAAATTTTCTGGTTTATGTCCAATTATTATTTACTAGATTGCTAGATCCTTACATTGTTTTCTTTGATATACATTTAGTAAGAATATTTTCCAGTATGAAAATATGATTTTTTAATTTTTTTTTGGTATATTGAGGACCCAATGTAATTTTTCTTAAATAATTTCTCTAATCCACTCTTCACTTAGAAATAACCATTTCTTTAATAATGCCTGTACTTCGTGCATAATCGTTGGTGTTGGTTTAAATACAATAGAAGAATGCCCTGCACGCAATCTCACCAGCGACCTTGGAGGTGATTCTTTCCATTTTGGCCCCGCAGCAATCTGACGCTGTGCCAGATGTCACGGTGTCAGAGGTCGCCCTGCAGTGCCTCATTCTCATGGTGCATCGAATGACCTTGGTGCCACACGAGAAGGTTAGAACAGCTCTTTATTACATGACGTTGTTGGCGCAGTGAAATAGGTCGGTCTGCCCGCTGATTTTCCGCCATGACGCCCGAGGATCTGAGTGGAAAGCAGATAGCCAGATACCGCTACTCTAACCCTAATCCTAGTTCACTGCGCCAGGTTCCTTAATGTCTTATGCGTTATGTAGCCACATAAGTAATTGGATATGGAATACATACCGTATATACTCACTTACAAGATGACCTTTTTTCACCAAAAACTTAGATTCAAAGTGGGGGGGGGTCGTCTTCTAAGTGAGACTATAATTATTTCAAACCACATCGTCGTCCGCAGGCGCCAGGTAGCGTTTTGCAATATAGACAGGTCTGCGTATAACATAGCGGTTTGATAGCGTGTGTTGTTTTTACTGTCCAAGATCGTCTAGTGCGCCCTTGTTATGTCCTATGTTTTTGTTATTGTGTTTATTCTTGAAAAATTGTTTTCTATTTCACTTTTTATTTATTAACGACGAAGACGACAACGCGTGGGACAGTCGCAGTTATATTTATTTACATTTCCAGTCCTGTATTATGAATAAAAGTTCGCCTCGTCTTATAAACGGCTCAACGCTAAAATTGACTTTTGTGTTTCTAAAGTCAGGGGGTCGTCTTATAAGTGAGTCGACTTGTAAACGAGTATATACGGTAATCAATCCTTTGGGGCAAACCACATTTATAGGCTACCTTTATAAAGTGCCAAGGAAGGCCCGGACGTTTATTACTTTGGTAATCAGCCTATAACTACATACATACAAATTTTGTGTTTCACCTCATAGACTAACTAAGGATTAACACACCTTTACGTATACAAGTATACATGATGACACCTGCAGAAGTATACAAACACACTGAATTTTTTTCTTAATATTTATCTTTGTCGGTCTAGGGTGTGTCACCCTCAATCGTCGTATAAAGCATGAATAAACGGTTCATCATTTAAAAAGTTTATTCACTTTATATCAATCATCCTACAAAACTTTCTCCAACAGAAGTAAATACAGCTCTTCTATTACTTTTAACATTTAAATGTTCCATTAGTCTTAATTATTATCGGTATGACTATTCTATAAGCCCCACCCTAGGTCTCGCCTACATATTTGTGTCCTTTACCACAAACTTATTTTACATTTGACGCGTATATTCGAAAGCTTGTGTCAACACTTATATTTTTGTGTGAAGTGATACATTTGCTTTTCGCGTCTGTTACGTGCATCGAGGAGATTCTTGGGAACGTCTGTCGTAATATCGTCCCATCAGAGGTATAATTTTTTTTGTGCATTTCTTTTGTAGTATCCTTGTAATTGGAACGGAATAGTTCAGTTGGTAGAGCGCGGAGCTATGAACCAGAAGGTGTGGGGTTCAAATCCTTGGAAACCTGTTAGGTTTCTCCTCCGAGTGGATATTTTATGCCATGGCAAAACGAATAAATATTCCCTGAAAAAGTGAAAATGCCGGAGTCTTCCCGGCTACTTGGCAGTTAGACAAGACATTAGTCAAGTGCTAGAAGCACTGGACTCGTAACCGAGAAGTCGCTGGTTCGAAATCACTTCAGGTCGAGTTTTCTGCGATGATTTTCAGCACGCCATTTGTCACGCCATTGCTGGGGTAAACCCGTCTACAAAAATGGTAGACGCTTAATGTCATGTTTGTCGGGTGATATGCGAGTAACGAAGGTATTGTATATGCCATGAATATACCTGCGATAAAAACACCCATTGTAAACCGCATCTAAAAGCCTTAGTTGACAATTGCAGTCTATAAATGTTGTACTTTACCCTTTACCTGTGTTACATCGCTGGCTTTTCCCCAAAACGTCATCATCAGACACGCTGAGTCGGCGGGTTTTAGTGGAGTAGATAAACATCAGACCATTTATATTTTATCATAATTTTATTCATCATTTTATGCTCCAGCGCGGATGACTACTCGAACGGCTTTATGCCTGCTTTAGCCATGGTGCGCTACGACGGGCATATTTTCTGGGGACCGGTCGCTCGCTTCCGGAGTTCGTGCAAAATCGATATAACTTACTTTCCATTCGACAGTCAAGTTTGCCACCTGAAGCTCGGTTCCTGGGCTTACAATGGCTTCCAGGTAAGTGGCCGCGTTTCTTCTATTTCGTATTGCAAGGTGGTAACGAAAAAGCAACGAGGCATGCAGATAAATTCAACCAATGATGGTCAATAGATGTTACCCTTTTCTAATAGAGAGAGAAGAAATTCATATTAAAAAATGTCTCTGTCCAGTACAATTACTTTTTGTGGGAATAATGTTAATATATCTGTCCATATTGCTAAATTTGATTATTTTGTACATGCGTTAGTTCATAATATTATTACAAAATGTTATCGTGATAAAAATGTTAACGTCAAATGTTAACATTTTATAATGGGCAAATGTTGCGATAATGACGTCATCGGTCCGAAAGCCCAATTGCATCGCGACAAAATTAATGATCGGGTCTCAACTTAACAAAGAAAGCAAGAGGGATCGACAAACATTAGGTAATTATTGACATCTTGATGTGTAAATTTCCGGGTAATTGTACGGTTAAAGATTCCCTCATTCCGCTATGGGATTCTTAGAGCTCTATTCCATAACTTAAGTTCACATTAACGACAATTAAGTAATCGTCTTATCTTTCCAATGACTACTACATCCAATGTCGCAGACAGTCCTTAACTAATCATTGGTTGAAGTACGTCCATTATTTACCTTATTCTATCTATTGTCTGTACGTCTGACGTTTTCGCTGTTATCATACGGGTGGTAGTGTGCATGTTGAATGCTAAAACAATGCTAAGGATTCGGGGAGTTTCTACACTACCACAATGAGTATGATGTGTGCGTATACACCCATTATGCTAGCCTCGTGAGACTATAAACAGAAAGGTTACACCTTTGAAGCTCACAGCGAAAAATATATCACAGCGTTCGGTACTTAAGACAGCATCGTATGTCAAATGGAAAATGACGGACATGTCCTCGATCGTAAATGTAATCGTACATGAAACTTAAACTTAAATGCGAAGGAGAAAGCTTGCCCCTGGAGCTCAGTTGGAAGAGCACCAGACCGGTTATTTGGAGGTCGTGGGTTCGCGTTTTTTTCAGTGGTATAAGTTTTTTTCTGTGCATTTCTTTCCATTGATCGCGAATGTTTTATACATTCAAAAGCTCGTGATATATTTTTGAATAAATGACATTAAAATACACATTAAATGAACTTGATGGAGGTCTTACAGAGGTCTTTCTCCGTGTATGTGTACAGGTAGATGTTACTAATCGATCAAACACGATGGACCTGTCTAACTTCGTCGACAATGGCGAGTGGGAACTGGTGAAGATCGAGGTGGTTCGTAGCAGCGTTCAGTACGGTTGTTGCAACGAACCGTTTCCCGATGTCAAGTTCTACATGTTGTTACGGCGTCGCATAACGTACTACATGATGAACATCATCATCCCCTGCATCGTCCTATCGATTCTCTGCCTCGCTGGTTTTCTCCTGCCCCCGGAAAGCGGAGAGAAGGTAACATCACCGAGGCTACAGAATTAAAATTGCATTATATATTCTAAAATATATTTGTCATTCATCAAACTCGCTTTTTTCAACAACGAAAAGTCTCAGCACAATAAAATTTAGAATTTATATGTTTTTACTAAAATAATAGTGACCTCTGACATATCTTTATTTGGAACTGGTATAATTTAATTTTTTATTTCGAAGTGAAAATTTTGACCCTGAAATTCGCAATATCAATCTTTCTTACCTTCGTTGAATTGAAGGGTATAATCGAAAGAGCTTAGAAGGATTTTTTCAATGGAGCAACATAGCAAATAGAAAATGTAGAAGCCTATATAATTATCAGATTGTTCAGTATCAGTTCGGTTTAAAAACAGGTAATCGTTGTGTAGGCTATCTTTTTCTGGCCCTTTACAATTCTAACCTATGTGGTTGAGTTAATACGACAATGGGATTAGGCTCAGTTATAAGGGCTGTGGGGAAACACCGGAGTGGAAAACCCACAAAGTGTTACCAGACAGTTGAGCTGCATCCATTCACGCCACCAGATCCACACAGACAGGCTACATATGGCGCACATCGTTAAATCCGCGATGAGCATTTACATAAGATCATGACATGGTGAAAAGTTAAACCACCACGAGAACATCAGAAACACAGGCACGTCAGAGGGAAGAAGCCCTTACATACCCAGGCAGCTACGGGTACACATATCCGTGTTCTTCGAGACGACTATATTCTAATATATTATATAAGAGAAGACTATTGCATTAGAGAGGAAGTAAATAGATCGCGAAGACAGGTTTGCTGACATGTAGCTCTCGATTGCCTTTCTTTGTTCCATTTAGGGAGGACCAACTATCCGTACATTCGTCGATCTAGTTTCGTTTTGTCAATCATGATTTTTGTCGACAGGTCAACCTGGGTCTGTCAGTTCTCCTCACCCTCACCGTCTTCATGCTCATGGTGGCGGATAAGATGCCTCAGACATCCGAGTCGATTTCGCTTATAGGTAGGTCAGACAACTTTATGAAGCTAAGCAAAGTACACGGATAAAAAGCTCGACTTTTAACCAACTTGACTGTAGCTAGTGAACAATAACCTGTATAGGGAAGTAATTGTCGTGTACAAAGTTGGCCTAGGTATACTAGGCAGATAGTTGATTTCAATAACGGTATTGGTTCCGAATGCCAAGTGAGAGCTTGTGCGAGAAGCCGTCAGAGAAGCGAGAGGCACGAGTGACTCTAGAGAAAAAGTTGTAACCAGCCTGCAAAAGGGCTACCATTGGCAGACAAGATTTGAGGAGCTTTTGTCCTGAAGAAGCCAAAGATTTGATGTTTTCCGGAATTCAGCTTCAACGAGTTACTCAAGCCATTATGTACTCGTACAGTTACTGAATACCACACTTCCCGAATCTATATAAGTAATCCAGTTATAGAATTGTCAACGTCTATATTATGCAGGTATCTACTTGCTGTTTGTCTTATCGTCGAGCTGTCTTTCCGTTCTGGTGGCTGTAACCATTCTCAGCATCCACCATCAACGAGGCAAACCCAGACCTATTCCATCGTGGATCACGAGCTTCGGGTTTAACCTTCTCGCGCGATTTCTGTGTGTGACGGTAAAAAGGAAGCCTAACTACCGTAAAATATCGCAAGCGTCCGATGACATGATTGTCGGCATGGCGTCGATGAATGCCACCACCCAGCATTTGTCCGAAACGTACGAATTACTCGGAATGGAAAAGAAAGCACTAAGCGAACATTCCCCCTTGCATCGCAACATTTCAGCACTGACCGAGTCACAAAAGGATGTCTTATTGCTGATCAAACTGCTCCAGCATAGACAAGAAGAAGACAACGAGGACAGCGAGACCATACGAGAATGGCGCCAAGTTGCCGTGGTGATAGATCGTCTGCTCTTCGTCGTTTTCGCAATTTTTACGGTATCTACCACAGCCGGATTACTAACGATGCGACCACAAGATGTGATCATAACGTAATTGAAGTGTTGCGCCATGATCCCGTGTCTGTAGGCTATGGTGAAATTGACTGATACACCAATTCACTATAGCCTTCTTACGTTTGAAATAAGATAAAACTTCGGCTTAAGACCAATCCATCAAAGACGAAACTAATCCAGACTGACCTTATTACAAAGCTTGTGTTAAAATTAATCATAGTCTATAAGTCTTTAGTTTTCGTATCATACCATATGTCTAAGATGGCAAGCCACATGCCATTCTATTAGGACACAGGACGAATTAGGAAATTTCCACTACACGAAGTAATATTCTGAACACTTAGAAAAATCCACTTTTTATTGATCATTCCCGACATTTCCATTAAATTTCCTGCAAAATACTTAGCAACTTAATGCGTATAGGCAATCAAAACCAATTATATAACACTTTCCAAACTAGGCTTGATACCAATATTCATCAAAGTAGGGAACCCCTCTCAATACTGTCTAACATTGATTCACGAAAATCCTACGTGAAAGTTAAACTCACCCATGTTTTGTATATCTCTGACACATAATATGGAACGTACGCGAAGTTTATGTGTTAGACGCTCCCATTGACACTCGTTTATCCGTAGATAGATAGTTATCTCCCTTTTCATTGGTACATCATTGAAATTCTGGTCAAAATATAGACTAGACTTTTGGGCGAAATCTCTAGTGTCTTCGTCTAAAAATACCCAACACTGATGCATACACAACGGTTTACGACTGCATATGAAATAATAGTACTTCATTGAATTATCCACGATATTTACGATATGCTATCGACTATTACCAACCTAACATCGCTTCTATATTATTACTCGGACCTATAATACGCGCCCAGTGTTTGTCCGTCAACTCTAAACACAATCTTACTCGTCCAGTGTTTGTCAACCCTGAACACAATAACACACTCTGTGTTCACCAACTCTAGTCGGCGCCAGTGGTGTAGTGGTTAGAAGCGCTGCCTTTCATGCGAGAGGTTGCGAGTTCAAACCTGCATAAACCAGGGATTTTTTCCTGCGCCTTCCACAATAGGAAATGAGCAAGATTTTCGTGTTTGAATATTGAGAAAGATTGATCGTGGAATGGCTTATTATAAAAATATCTTAGGGATGTAACGGGGCAATGTTGTACGTGCGACTGACATTATAATTATAAAGTAGCACCAAAACCTCGCCTTTACCTTTACCTCTAAACACATGAGCAGTTTATATCTAAGTATTGGCTGATCAAGCCCAAACCACTCGCCGGCTTTCTGTAACATTCACTGGCTGAAACCGTTCGACTAGCCGAAGTGGCACTTGACGGATGCTATTTCAAAACGCAATTCTCCGCTGTTCTCTTCATATTGTCGAGAATTGTGCCAAATTCCGACACTCCCCACCCCAAAGAAAACACGATCTCAATTGTTTGGGGGCGACACGACACATACTATGTATCCCCAACCATCTTCGTACATTCGATCTGCATGTAGTTAGTGACTCCAATTTGTAAATGCAATTAATTCGGTCGATTAGCTGTTCGGATAATGGTGTACGAAAGATGGATTGCCAGGGCAACACTCGCAGCTGTTCCTACGGTAACAATTAATCAAACAGATTAAAAGATAAGAGAGAATGTTTGAAGGGTGGAATGCGGGGAACGTAACCGCACGGGCTTAAGTGGAAAACGTACGCAAACATCGACTCATCCGCGATTGGTGGGGGGGAATGAAATATGTGATAGAAGTTGTAATAATTGGTTTAGCTTTCAAACACATTTTATAGCAATGAATTATGCGCTTTATTCGATATATAGGAATGTAAAGTACGTATGTTACGTGAATACCCTAAACAGTCAATCACTGTTATAGTTTAAAAATACCCAGCTGTAAATTATTTTGACAATATTAGCCAACACACAAGGGTTTGGCACATCTCCAGCAGAGTTTTCTCCCTTGTCCAGCTACATAGACGAAGATGGTTCGCGCCAATGTTTATAATTCTACAAAATTTGCATGCACACTTTCCACTGAGAGATGAGACAGAGCACTTTGGATTTCTACACCAAAATGGTGTAATTCATTTCCTAACAACATGGCATCGAGTGATGTTTTGCTTCGGGGATTTCTCTAGAAACCTTCGCGCATGAACTTACGTTGCTTTTTAGAGTCTAGCTGAGCACTGATAAAGCCTGTTGTTTTAAAAAATACGTCTAGATATATTTTGGAGATCAGCTGTAAATAGCGAGAATAGATGAGGTGATAGACACTCGCCTTGAGGGAGGCCTTTGCACTAATTATATCACCTGCAGCCACGTGAACGTGATTGGATACTTGAAAGATTGCCGCCGTGGCTTGTCGCTTGCAGGAGTCGTCAATATTCTAAAATCCGAGTTCGCTGAATCTTACATATCCATTAGATGTATTTTTTTAGCAATAAAACGCCGAATAAAGGGTCTACTGAACGCCGTACCGGTAATGTGAACGTTATTGTAGATGAGATATATACCTATTTTGAATACCGTCTGATGCCGTCACCTGGAGGTGCATTGTTGTTTGCAAGTGGAAATTTTGTTGCTTGAAACTGGGAACACACGGTGTCTGTTGCTTACTGCTGTTAATAAGGGGGAACAAATTGTCCTCGGTGTTTATAACTGGGAAGTCAATATTCTCCCTATATTTAACTGGGAAGACAATATTCTCCCTATATTTAACTGGGAAGGCAATATTCTCCCTATATTTAACTGGGAAGACAATATTCTCCCTATATTTAACTGGGAAGACAATATTCCCCCTATATTTAACTGGGAAGACAATATTCCCCTATATATAACTGGGAAGACAATATTCTCCCTATATTTAACTGGGAAATCAATATTCTCCCCATATATAACTGGCAAGTGGGAACCGGCTGTTCTTACATGTTATAACTAAGAACACGATATTCTAACGGTTTCATTTCATTTCATTATAACGGAGAACAGAGGGTCCCCGTTATTTACACCTGGGTACTACAAAAGGTCTTTACAGTCTAGAATTGAGAATATTAGATTCCTGCTGTTGGTAGGTAGAAACGCATGATCTCGCTGTTTATCACCGCGAAAACAATTATTATTGCCGATTATAGCTGGTAACGGAGTACACTGGTAAGACAACTGTCATGGGACTTTATTAGCGATAAAATATTATTGCCTTCTGGATGTGAAAAAGCTATTAATTTATGACAAATCTGCTCCAAAGTTAGTCAACAAAAGTCAAAGCGCGTATAAGGGCGTTACATTCTCAATAAAGAACTCATTGTGGTAGCCGTGTGAGTGATCTATATCTCCGCAGTGAGCCATAAAGGTGTTACCACTTAATTTGTTTATATTCTCAATAAAGAACTCATTGTGGTAGCCGTGCGAGTGATCTATATCTCCGCAGTGAGCCATAAAGGTGTTGACACTTAATTTGTTTATATCCTCAATAAAGATACGCGAAAATCGCGATAAACTTCTCTCGGATAATTTATTAACTGTTTTATTAAATTCTTCACCCACACACACTCCGGGCAACTTTCAGTACATACGACATTTGTAGGTACATAAATACATACATGATCGTTTATTGCACTCTCTACAGTGCAGGTATCAATATTAAATATCTGAAACAATAAGACTTCGATCGATTCAGTTTCTCCGTAACCGCCTACCGATCGCCTTTTTGGCTAAGATCGCCATCCAGTCAACGAATGGCAGAGTACGATATAGAACGCAAGTAACACCAACACCAACACCACCTTGAAAGATTTTACTGCGTAAGTTAAAAAATCATCATTTCTGAAATGTAGACCATATAATTACGAAATATAATAATGTTGAAGTGTATAAACCATGGACATTTGACTTCAATGAAATTATTGAGGTATGATTTTTCTTTCAACGCCATACTTCACCCGCAATATCTGAAGGTCTGTGATACTACAAATTACCTCCCCTTTTGGGGAATAAATTATTATTGACATTTTTTCACGTAATTAAGAGTATTACACACGAGCTCTGATCATTCAATGCATTCATAAACAAATATATATATATATTAATAACACTTATAATATACTCATTTTGCTGATTAAAAAGATTGAGTGAGAAAAACAAAGGTCCTCCAAATAAAGCAACAGGACTCAGTAAAGGCCAAAAATTGACTAAATGACCCGCAAGAATAAAAAATGAAACACAATTAACCTCTTGTAAAATAGCAAAGAAATAGTTTCTGAGAAGATTGTTGAATTGTTGAAATTCCCCTTGCTCCAATAACTTCGATAGATAATAACCACCACCCCCCGCCCCCGCCCCATTCTTGAGATGGTCGTTATCAAATGTGAATAAGACCAATAACGGGACGGTATCTCATCTGCTAAATGACAAAGGTATCTAATAAACAGTTTTTGAGATTTCGAAAAACTGCCAACATCGGACAGATGGATGGACGGACGAAGAGTGGACGACCCGAGCATTGCTGTAGGAAACATTAAAACAAGACCTTAACATACTCAGGTAGTGGGACGTTTATATCCACTGTTATAGTGGAAACATTAGATCATTGTTGAGAGAAATGAGGAAAAAAAATCACCAGTAAAAAATGTAGGTAAACGGGGAACTGAGAATTTCCTTAAACACAATGGATGGTCAGACAGCATGGCCCTGGTCGTATCGGCTTCAACATGTGTTATTTTGTGTGTTTATTACTCAGCAGTATTACAAAACCGGATGTATTACCGTGATCATCTCACGGTGCAGCGACTGTGGTCGCTTAGAAATAAATACTAAAAAAATTAAAACCCTAAATAATAAATAATAAAAAAAATCAATAATAATTAAATAAATAATGAATAAATAAATTATAAATAATAATAAAAAATGAATAATGAATAAATAAATAATAATAAAAAATAAGTGATAAATAATAAATAAATAAATAATAAATGAATAAAAAAATAATAAATAAATAAATAAATAATGAATAAATAATATATAAATAATAAATCTAGTTGTAGCCGAGCAAACAACAAAGTATATCAAATATCCCATGTAAATCTCCAATAATCTTGCGTTTTTCACTAATATTCATTAATCTATCAATAAATATTCATGAGCCCTGCAATAAATATTCATCAGTCTTGCAATGAATATTCATCAGTCCTGCAAAAAATATTCATTGGTCCAGCGATAAACATTTATTGGACGAGCAATGAATGTATATTCATTACTTTAGTAATGAATATTCATTGGTTGCGGAATAAAATTATAAAAGCAATAAATTATCATTAGTATAGCCATAAATCTTTATTAGTTTAGTGAGAATTATTCACTGGAGTAATGCATATTCATTGCAATAGCGATTAATATTCATGAATCCAGGGATGAATATTCATGAAGCTACTAATAAATATTCATTACTCGAGCAAAAAACACTATGAACCGTGATAGAAGCGTTTTACAAACACACCATACAAATTCACCTAGCCAGTCACAATGACATAGACACAGGACCCAGCAAACCGCCCCGCCTGAAGCCGGGACCACTTCCGGGATCACCTCTTCGGTGAGAATTTGGGGTTAGTCGGGCCTTCGGTGAACGAGCGAAGTTCGTAGCTCGCCACGTTTGGGTCGAATTCGAACTTGCCCCGGGCGAAGATGAGACGTACGTCGGTGTGGAGGTAGATCTTGTTGGACTTACTGCTCCCGAACCTGGTGATGGATTGAGTTATTAGTGGGTGTTTACGACGCCACTAAACAATGCCAATCTGTACAGAGCCACTAACCACAACCGTGTCGATAGTGTCTCTAATAACAAATGAATTCATTGTTGCACTAGTCACACCAATGCTCAGGGTGCCACTAAACATAACAGCATTTATGGTACCAATAAGCACACCAGTTTTCCATGGTACCACTAACCACACCACTTTTACAGTACCACTAACCACACCATTTTTCACGGTACCACTAACCACACAATTTTTCATGATACCACTAGATTGACCACACCCACTTTTACAATACCACTAACCACATCAATTTACACAGTACCACTAACCACACCACTTTTATGGTATCACCAACCACACCACTTTTACGGTACCACTAATCACACTACTTTCAAGGTACCACTAACCTCACGATTTTTACAGTACCAGTAACCACCCCATTTCTCATGATACCACTAACCACATCATTTTTCAGGGCACCACTAACAAAATCAGTTTTCATAGGACCATAATCATGCCAAAATCCACGTTGAAAGCTGTCATAACCATATTCGTAACGCACAAAGTAACATAAAATAATTTCATCGTCGGCACTAAATCTCTCCACAAAATTTCACACACGGTTTTGTCGAAAAAAAAGTCGACTCCAAGAAGCGGAATCACCTGAGATGAATCAGGTAGCGCAGATATGAGGGTAGGGAGTCGTCCCAGTACCGGTCGACGGGCGTGTAAACCGTTCGCTGGCGGAGGAACGTCTGCGAGACGGGAGGCATATCGGACAAATCGTAGCGAACTACGAACATTTTGACGACCGTGCCGTTTGGGTTGAAGAGCGTCTGCGATTACAAACAGCAATTCAGCGGTAAATGTACGAAAGTCCACTCTGCGCCCCTTCTGTATACTCTATATGTCTTAATGATGAACTACTTGTGGTTCTCCCCTTTTTCATCCATCATTTAGAGACTTATATTGAACAAAACTAATATCTCCAGTACCCAACTACATATTTTCCGTTATTATTTCTGCGCTACTTTCACTACTGCAACATAATAGATTTACCTAATATTTTTACCGATGTATTGTACTGAAATTTATTTGTATTGTAGTAATTACGATGTTGATAAATGTAGGCAGGTAAGTAGATTAACTAAAACGTTACAGGTGTGGGTTAGTCTCAGTGTTTACTCATGTAAAGCGTGTTTGATAGGTACACTATTACACAAATATATTTCATTTTATTTCACGTCTCTACGGTTTTCGCTACTGAGTTTTCCACAGTTTAATGACTGAGGCTAATCAATTTGACATTTTAACTGCCGACTAGCTTCCTAAAGAGCAATACATGGCCAACACAACACTTACCTCTGTAGTCCACCTATCGCTCACAAACAAACAGTACCCCAACAATGCCCTGGCTGACTGGGTTTTCCCCTATCGCTAACAAACCAATGGTACCCACACAACGCCCTGGCTGACTGGGTTTTCCCCTATCGCTCACAAACCAATGGTACCCCAACAAAGCCCTGGCTGACTGAGTTTTTCCATTGTTTACACACCGAATCTTTGTATCTACATAGCGTCAATGTTTTTCAGCCATTTTCCTGTCCCAGTATATATTCAGTGTCTATAACCACACCTACTCATTGGACGTGATGACGTAAACTTGCTAACGAAAGCTTGTGTTAATCATAATCTTAGTTAGTCAACAAGGTGTTACCCTCAGTTCTCGTATTATACGATACAGTTAACACAGCAACCCGCATCTCAATGCCCACAGAGACTCGGTCCGGTCACCGTACTCACCACTTGGACAGTTCCGACTCTCGGTACGTGGTAGCCTTTTTTGCCGATGCTCTCCAGATCTACATGACCCTGAAACGGAATCGAAATGAGATATTTCGGCGCTGCACCTTCTCTCAGTCGAGAAGAACGAGTAGAGGGACATGCGTACACTGGCTGGTGCCACTACACTCTGCAAAAATGGTGATGGAACATTGCCGGAGACGGAACATAAGATGAGGGTCTGGTTTGGTAACACTTACCAAGTAGGGTGATGGAGCGTTATCGTCTGAGAGACTGAAGAAATAGGCCGTGAGGGGGAGGGTGACATGCTTGGGACAAAACAAGCCACTTGCACCTATCTCCACGGTGAAGCCCTGGACTACACCAATTGGTTCCAGTCTTCCATTCAGCATGGACTCCTGAAATATATGTGCACAGGTGATGTTCGATATATATATATATATATATATCTTCAATAGCTGTGGATGTCGATGGGTGTGTTAGTTCGTTAGTGATAGGCTGATTACCAAGGTAATGGTTGTGTAGGCCATTCATGGCCCTTTCCAAATCTAGCCTATCTGGTTAACATGACAAATGGATTAGCCTCACTTACAAGGGGTGCAAGAAAAAAAACACTTATATAAGGGGTGGAGGAAAAAATCTGTTGTGAAAAACCCACTGAGTTTGGGCAGAAAATTGACCTTTTTCCATTCATGCCACCGGTTCCAGATGTCTACATACGAGCTACGCATGTCACACACTCCGCTACGATATTTGATGGTGATTCACAATGGGATGACGACATAGTGGGGAGGTAAGCGACATAGAGACAATCCGTAGAGCATCTGAAACACGGCGACGTCAGAGGAAAAAAGCCTTAAAAGAACTACACTGCATGGGCTACCCAGATCCAGATGGGCACAGGGGTTTAAGGCGGTCATTGACCCAAAACGCCACAGGTAGCGTACTGGCTAGAGCGGGAATTGAACCAGGGTCTTCAGGATTCAGAGGAAAATGCTCTAAGCACTACATTAACTGGCCTGGATGGCAGCGTTAGGAGGAGAGTGACGAATAAATGGCCAAAAGATTAAGTAATAGCGTTCGCACCTCGAAATTACCCAAAAGGCATTGAGTGGATGCTGGAGCACTTGTGCTGAGAGTACGTTGATGCTGCCAGTACTCCTCGTCTTTTTCCGGGGTGTCCGACATGAGCACGAGCCGGGAACATGATACGGCGCTGACGAAATACGATAAAAAACATCCAGACATCCAAGTTGTACGAGTCGACGCTCCTGTTTAAGGAATCTTACGACGAGAGTGCAATGAGGCTTCAGAGATGTTGAAAAGTTCGAAAGGAAGTTAGAAAATAAAAGGAAAAATGAATAAATAAAATGTAAACAAAAAATGAAAAAAAAATCAATTACGAGAAAAAAAAAATAAAGCAATTAAAGAGTAAAAAGGCAATATGAAGGAGCTTGCATTAGGCAAGCCTCTAAACACTCATTAAACAAGTAAACGAGAGGTCAAAGAGGCCTCGAGACGCTCACCTGACTATTGTGAAAAAAGAAAAATAAAAAACAACGAAAAAGGACTTAAGATATGCGAATATAAATGAAAACCTCAAAACGCTCATTCGGCATTCAGCGAGTCAAATTACAAACATCGGAAATTACCTCCCCTTGACCTGATGATGATATGCTGGATATTCTGATATTAAAACAAAAAGGCTGAAGAAATGACAATTATACCGTTTAGTGATACACAGTTCAAAGATAGCCTATTTCTGGTAACTAGAGATCAACTGCCACTATCAACAGCATTTACTCGTATAAAAATAAATAAAACCATAAAAACTGGAAAAAAGGAAAAGGAGGCCTCCAGACGCTCGGATATTAGAACAAGAGGCCAAACAGGCCTCAAAACAAATGGCAAAGCCCTGCACAAATGTGAAGACCAACAAGAACAATATCTGCCCAATTGTCTTTTGGCAGATGTCGGTGCAATGCGCTTTTAGAGATTTTGTAGGAAAACGCTAACAGGAAGTGGAAGCAAATAAAGTGGTAACGTTCATTCACCTGATGAAGAATGTTCTAACATTCGAAAGCTTGTGATCTATATCTCCGCAGTGAGGCATAAAGGTGTTACCACTTTATTTGCT
>WURV02146070.1:0-18394 GCA_011762755.2 Epimenia babai
CTTTGACCAGCTCGGCATCCCGAGACTGGCAGCCTAGCTCAATCTCTTGAACCGCCCGGTGCGGACCCGCATGCCGGATGGTGTGGCAGGGGAGCCCCAGTCAATTACTGGGGACCCCTATGCCGATTTGCTGCATGAGCTATCCGAAGGCCCTTCACCGAGTGGCTGTTGTTTTTCGGTGACCGATGATTGGCTGACATCTCTCTCTTGATGGCGACCGACGCCAGTCTTAGGGTTCATTCGCACTCATGGCTGGTCTTCTTTCTCGTTTTTCTCTGATCGTCTCCGTCTCCACGGGTCTGGCCGTTCTGGGCTGCGACAATGATTCAGATGAGGGACAGTCGGAGGAACCGCCTGGCGCCACTGGAGGAAGTGACTCTCACACCGATCCCCACGGCCATGGCGGGGAAGGGGGCGATCACGGACACACCGACGATGATCCAGGGCCAACGGTTGGCCAATGTGCCGAGCCGGCGGGAGCCTGTGAGCTGGTTGCGTGTGCTCACCCGAAAGAGGACGGGCTTCATGTGGAACCGTGTGCATCCCTGACGCCGACGACCAATCCGCCGACATCAGGAACCCACTACGACATTTGGGCGAACTTCATCGTCTACGATGAACCAGTTCCGTGGGGTTTCTTGATTCACTCGATCGAACACAGCGGTGTTGTTCTTGCCTACAACTGTGATGAAGCTGAGAGCGAAGGGACGTCTTGCGATGAGCTGAGAGATTCTCTGGTGACTTTCTATGAGGAGTGGCCGGACGATCCTCTTTGCGAAGCTTCTCCGCATCGTCTCATCGTAGTTCCCGATCCGAACCTCGACGTTCCTTTCGCTGCTGCGGCGTGGGGCCACTCTCTGAAAGGCAATTGTCTCGACGAGGAGGTTTTGTCCGAGTTCATCAATGAGCACTACGGGAAGAACTACGAGAACATCTGCAATCCGGGGGTTGATCCCTTGTCGGCCTATTCGGCTGATTGTGGGGAGTAAGGCGATCATCGCTGCTTGCTGGCCGTCTTGCTCGTTGGCAAGCAAAATGAAACCCCGGGACAACCGGTTCACGAAGAGTCGTGGACCGGTTGAGCCGAGGTGAATTGTTGTTGACGGAGTACCAGGTACTCCGTTTGGTTACTGCGGCTTTATGGAGTCAGCGCGAAAGTCTCTGAGGGGCCTGCCAAGGCTCCAAGAGTGGTATCTTCTGCGCCAGTAGTCCCAACGGGGCGGATCTGAAGCGAGTTGAGGCTCCCGAAGGTAACGTCAACGATGGGATCCGCTGGGTCTGACGTCGCCAATGCGGTGCGATCCCACGTCAGCGTGAGCGTGTCGTTGGCGATGCTGATGGAGACTCCGCGTTCTTGTGTAGCCGCTGATCCAGGAGGGGCTGGAAGCGCGTTGACAGTCCCTAGAGGAACATTGTCTGTGCTGGTAATGGCGAAGGCATTGTCGAGGGACTCCGCCATTTGGATAGCAGTGAGTGTGTCCGGATCAAACTCGATGTCTCGATTGAATTGATATTCAACGGTCACGTTACCGGTCGTTTGGTTTCCAGTGGGCGTAGTCGAGTTCAGCGCGAGAGGTGGAAGCGGGTTCGTTGCTGAAGTCCCGTCCACAAAGACGGTCAAAGAGGCAGTGCCTAAGAGCGTTGCCAAGTTGGCCTCTTGATCCACGCGACCATCGTCAATGCGAAGATTGATCTGATCGAGGGCGTTGTAGGTAACAGACTCGATGGGATCGTCGTCGTCCCGGTCAGCAAAATTCGAGTTATCCCGCGCCCAGCTGAGAGTTAGTGTATTCCCGTCGATCTCGAGCGACGTTCCGCGATCTCGTTCATCAGGGTCATCCCCGATGTTGGAGATCAGGACGTTGACGTCTCCATCGCTGTCGAGGTTCGGCGACAGGATCGTGAACGCATCGTCGATGATCTCACGCAATTGGCTGCCGGGGATGTTCCGAGCGAGCTCGATCGGCTGGTTGAAGGTCAGCACAATCTGGGCGTCTTCGTTGCGGTTGGAGATGTCGAGACTGTTGTGAGTCAGTTGGAGTTCCTGTGGATCAAGTCGAGTCAAGGAGATCGTGCGATCACCTTCAAGTCCCGACGTGTAGTTGAACGCCTGGTACGCGTAACCATCCGAACCAAAGATCATGCCCGAGTAGACCACGCCGTAAACAAGCGCTCCCTCTTCGACGACAACTTGTCCATCTTCGACATCAAAGGTCACCGTGCGCTGGCGTCGGTCGGCGTCGGTCGGCGTCGTTGGCCCAAACCTGTCCACCCACTGAAGGCAACGTCGTTGCGGCATCCAAGTGGATCGCAGACAGCGTGCTTCCACCAGTTGGCGTCAGACGGAGAGTTCCGTTTGGACGTGCGTCAATTCCATCCGGTGTGAAGAAGTCGAGAGTAACCTCTGGAGAAACGATGTTTTCCGGAAAGAGGAACGCTTCGAAGAACTGCGTTGTCTGGTTGTCGTTACTGGCCGGGAGATTCGGACGTTGCGGCTCGACTGCGAAAAAGTCGCGATAGTCTTCGGCGTCGATCGTGACCATGTAGTCGTGATCTGGCTGAATCGGTCCCAGGAGAAAATGTCCGTTGTCTCCGACGGTGGCCCCAATCGTCTGGCCACGCTGATTGGCAGTGATCGTGTATTCGCCAATGCGTTCATTGGTTACACCGTCGTAGATGAAGCCTTCGAAGTAAAAGCCTTCTTCGGGAGCGGTGTCTTCACGGCTGACGCCCAGGTTGCAACCTGCGAGCGTGATGGTGGCAAGCGATGCTGCCATGAGATTTTTCAAAACATTCTTCACGATAAGTTTCCTCGTTGATGATTGAGTCAACGCACTTGTTCAGAGGTCAAAGTAGTAGAGAGCAGCGACGGACCCGATGAAGAGGTCCCAAGGCTCGTTGAAGTTGGCCGTTCCAGAGTTGAACGTTTGGTAGTTGCGACTGACGAGCTGTCCGTTTTCGACGGTCTCGACTTTCGCCGACGTGTAATTCGCCTGGATCCCGAACGCCCCTTGCAGGGACAAGTGAGGGATCCCGATGAAACCGAATTGCATCTCAGCACCAGCTCGAACACCGCCACCGATGAGCCAAGCTGCTCGCTTGATGCCTTGATCCTCCGGGATGTTTCCGTTGTCCTCCGTGCGGCCGGTGGAATAACCGAAGTTCAGTTCAGGGATCACTAACAGATTGTAGTGCTGCCCATGGAAGATCGAGATCGGCGCTCCGAAGTGGAGTGCGGTATTCCAGATCGTTGGGTCGTGCGTGTTTTCGTTTTCGGGGATGTCGTCCCTGCGAACACCGCTGCTTGTGCTGAATCCGAAACCAGCTTGAGCGCCCCACGTTTCAGTGAACCAATAGCGAGCACCGATTAACGGGACGTTTGAGAACTGTGTTCCAAACGCCGGGGTGGTGTTTCGAATCTGGGCATTTTCCCAGGAGCCCGATGCCTAGGCCACCAACGACTCGTTCGTGATCGGTGACATCGGCTTCTTCGTCTTCAGTCCCTTCGTCTTCGACAACGGGCTCTGGCCCCGGTTCTGGCTCCGGCTCTGGCTCTGGTTCTGGCTCCGGTTCCGGTTCTTCGACCTCTTCCTCTTCTTCAATCTCGGCGCCTGCCTCTTCGGCGTCTTCCGAGCTTTCCCCGTCGGCGTCAGCGTCGGCACTGACACCATCCTCGGTGTCGCCGCTCGCTTCCGCCTCGGCGCTGAGTCCGATGGACTGAGCTGCGGCAGTTGATGGCCAAATCGAGAGCGTCACCAGGGCGGCGAGCACTTGGCCGATTTCATTTCTGAACATTCATTCTATCTCCCATAAACGGATGAAGCGCGTGCGAGCACAGGATGGACCACCACCCTGAATGCACTCATTCCACGCCCCTCCCGGCACTTTTGTGCAAGTGGGGCCGAGAGTAGTCCTCTCCTCAGCAGACCGATAGTCCAAAACTGATGCTCGTTTTCCGCAACATTGGGGCCATCGATCTCCCTTTGACGGCAATGAATTATCGAAGGGGAGCCACGGGCCGAAGGGCGTCGTGCTTCGCAGCACTTGGAAAGAGCTGAAGGCCGTGTGAAGAGGCCGAGAGCGTGCCGCAAAGACACGGTCTTCGACACCTTACCTACGTCGACGAGCGATATCCCTTCCCTTGCGGTTGCCGCCCCTCGCGATTTAGTTCTCGCCCGGAGAACTTTTTGCCCCTGGTCGGTGCTTGCTTTCGGCAGTACCCGCTTCGAGGACCTTGCTTGAGAAGAGCCTGCTTCCGAAAGGTGGAATGCCTTCAAAGCATGGTTTTTTTCGCCATTTCCAATTCATAGGCGCCCAAAAGTTCATCTTCGAGCTCAGCACTTCGCGCCTAGGCTTTCACCATGAGTGAAAGATCCACGAAAGAGGTCTTGCTGTGAGTCTTCGCAGCGCACGGATGTGCCTTGCGGGAACTGTGATCGCGCTGTTCACCGGATGCAGTGGGGATCCTGACGAGTCCAATTCGGACACGTCGGATGGCAGCGATGAGATGATGGGGACCGATCCACCGACAACTGGTGGAACTTTGGCCACCGGAGGTAGCGTTGCGACCGGTGGGTCGGCTTCCGGGGGTGTTCCCGAGGCGACTGGGGGAGATGGAGTGGGGGGTCAAGCCGGGACTCTGCCGCCTGACTATGACGCGCTCAATCTGAGTTTTGAGTTCCTCGAAGTGAACCCTCGCGCGGCAGACGATCCGCCTGGTTGCTCGCTCTACGATACGAGCGACGAGTTCCGCGAGTACTTCAACAGCAAGCGCGACCAGATGAATCTCGTCGCCCAGCTCTTCAACCGAATCATGGGAGTCTAGGGACGCTCGCCGGATATCGTGATGGTGGTGCGCGCTTTTGATTTCGATGGGGCGCAGTCGGATCGCGAATCATGCACCGAGGTTTCGTCGCCCGGTGTCGACAGCCGAGGTACGGCGTTTGGGGACATCGTTTCTGGCGGTGAGATTTTCATCGACTTCGAGCCTGGGCCTGCTCGAGAACGCGTCATCAATCTGCTGGCTCACGAAGCGCTTCATGGAATGAGTCTCGGGCATGACCCGGATGAAGATGGACTCATGGCGACGACCATCACGGGGGATGATCCGTTCTTCGACGAATTCATCCTCGAGAGCTTGCGGGGCGTCGGGGTGGAGCTTGTCGATGATTTGCCCTCGCGCATTTCGAGCGGCGAACGAGTCTATGTCAACGAACTGCTGGAAACCTATCTGGGTGTTCGCATCTTGTGAGGAGTAGTGCTGTGAACTGGTCAAAATATCGAATGTGGGTTGGAGCGACGTCCCTAGCTGCTGGAGTCGTTGGGTGTAGTCTGAGCTCGAGCGACGGGGATGAAGGAAATGCCGGCGCGAGTAAGGATGATGGCACTTCAGACGGCAACGAGTCCGAGTGCCCTCCGGGCGAAGTCTGCGATGACGAAACGGGAACACCGAACACTCCTGGTGTCGATTCGATTGACGTCCCCGATGAGCCTCAAGAGCCGGACGAGCCCGAAATTTGTGCGGAAGCGGACGTCAACTTCGAAATCCGCATTCCTCAAGTCTGGTTCGTGATCGATCGCTCTCAAAGCATGCAGGAGGCGATGGATAGTACTGACGAAGTGTTGACCGGGCATCGCTGGGAAGTGCTTGGAAACGTCCTCTTTGGTGATCCAGCGGATGCCAACGACCGTGGGGTTACTGGGGAGTTCGATTCCTTGGTGAACTTTGGAGCGGGTTTCTATGGGAGGAATTGTCCGCGCGAAGGGATCGATCCCGATCGAGTGGTCGTTCAAGTACCGATCGCGCCGAACAACTATGACAACATCAAGGCGACATACGACGATATTGATCCTGGTGGGAACACGCCAACCGCCTTTTCGTACGCTCGTGTTGCGGACGTCGCGCGGGCGACGCCCGAGACGACAGGCCCCAAGCTGATCATCTTGGCGACGGATGGTCTCCCGAGCGACTGCGAAGGGGATGGTTTCGCGGATACCGAGGCTGCGGTCGACGCCGCCTTTCAAGACGACATCTCCACGCGCTTAGTCTTTATCGGTCCACCGCCACACGACAACTCAAGTCACGAAGCGCATCTCCAAAATGTGGCCAACTTAGGAGTCGGCCTTCCACGTGATGCCGCAACGCCAGCCGAGTACTTCGAAGCAGACAGCGAAGAAGCCCTGAGTGAAGCTTTCGCTTCTATCGTCAAGGGGTCGCGGAGCTGTATCCTAGACTTGGAAGGGGAGGTCGACGAGATGTTCGCTCATGAGGGGACGATCAAGCTCAACGGTGTCGAACTCGCTTATCAGGACGAAAATGGCTGGCGACTGGCGTCAGAGAACCAGGTTGAGCTCTTGGGAAGCGCTTGTGAAGAGATCCAAGAAGGGACGGACAACATCGACATTGAGTTTCCGTGCGGCGTGTATGTGGTCGTGAGGTAGCGGCGGCGGGAGATCTCCCGAAAATGGCTGCTTCTGGGTGAACTGAGGGCCTCGATTTTTCCGTGAGCGGTGCCCACGGTAAAGTGTGGCCCGCATGGCTCTGAAAACTGTCCAAGTTCCTGAGTCGATGGCTGCTCGGTTTGAGCAAGCGGAAAAAGTCGTCGCTGAGTACTTCGGACGTCGTCGGGAGAACCCCGAGCAGGGAACGATTGAGATCTTTGATGAACGCTACGTCATGGTGCGTGGAGCGTCTCTCTCCGTCGAATTCTTCGGCGTGACTCGTGACTTACTCGGGCCAGGTCGCGAGGAGGAGGCGGACGAGTTTTCAAGAAACATTCTCTTCGACGTTGCCCATGCCATGGGGAAGTCGGACGCAAAGAATTTTCACAAGAAAATGGGGCTCGTCGATCCCGTCGAAAAGCTTTCGGCTGGGCCGGTTCATTTTGCGCACGCCGGTTGGGCTTTCGTCGATATCTCAGGGGATTCGGTGCCGGGAAATGAAGAGGAGTACTACCTTCTCTACGATCACCCCTTTTCGTTCGAATCGGACGCGTGGCTTCGTGCAAAGAAGGCCACAAGTTTTCCTGTTTGCATCATGAACGCCGGATACAGCTCCGGTTGGTGCGAGGAGAGCTTCGGGATTGAACTCGTGGCGAGCGAGCTGCTTTGTCGAGCTCGCGGCGATGACTGTTGCCGATTCATCATGGCTTCACCGAAGACCGTGGAGAGAAGGGTCGCCGAATATCTTCAACGGGAACCGGAGCTCGCTTTGCGTGTTGGTGACTACAAAATCCCCGATTTCTTCGCGCGCAAACGCCTTGACGACGAGCTTCGTCGCGCTCACCAGGAGTTGGAGTTGCGCGTTGAAGAGCGAACGGAGGAATTGCGGCTGGCGAACGAACAACTAGCTCGGGAAATTGAGGAAAAGACAGCGCTCCAATTGCAGTTGCTCCAAGCGCAGAAGCTCGACGCCTTAGGCCGCCTGGCTGGCGGCGTTGCTCACGACTTCAACAATCTTCTCACGATCATCAACGGCTGTAGCGAACTCATTTCGAGCGGAGTCGGTGAGGGGACCAACATCGGGAGCCTGGCCGTTGAAATTGCCAAAGCTGGTGAGCGTGCTTCTCAACTCACTCAGCAGCTTCTCGTCTTCAGTCGACAGAGTGTTGTCAGTTCCGAGGTTGTGGACTTGGCCAGCGTCGTGCGTGGGATGTCCGATATGCTCGCCCGGCTCGTCGGGGAGCAATGGGAGTTGGACGTCGAGCTCCCTGAGGGAGTGGGGCTGTTCATCAACGTCAACGCAAGCCAACTCGAACAAGTTGTCCTCAACCTTGTCGTTAACGCGCGCGATGCGATGCCCGACGGCGGAACTCTTCTGCTAGTTGCCGACGCAACGTCAGGCGATTCAGGCGAACTCATTCGCTTGCGTGTTCAGGACCATGGTGTGGGGATGAATGAGGAAGTTCTCGAGCACGTCTTCGATCCTTTCTTTACGACGAAGGAACCGGGGAAAGGAACGGGTCTGGGCCTTTCGACTGTTTACGGGATCGTTCAGCAAGCAGGCGGCTCGATTGAGGCTCAAAGTTCGGAAGGCGAAGGAAGCCTGTTTACTCTCCTTTTTCCGGCGGCTTCAGACGTTGACTCGGCAACCGTCCAAACGACGAATCCGGAAACTGAGGTGCACATGAAGCCGGTGGTTCTTCTCGTCGAGGACGAGCCGTCGGTGCGTTCCTTGATCGCGAGAAGCCTCAAAGGTGATGGATTCACCGTCCTCACCGCCGCCAACGGCCGAGAAGGATTTGAAGTTTTTCAAGCCAACGCGAGTCGGATCGACGTTCTCCTGACCGACGTCGTCATGCCGACCCAGGGAGGAGTGGAATTGGCTAAGATGGTTCGAGAGGAATCTCCCGGGATGCGAGTGGCCTTCATGTCTGGCTATGCTGATGATCGCATCGACCAAACGGAATTAGAGCAAGCGGATACCATCTTCCTCACCAAGCCCATCAAGCTTGCCCGACTTCGCCAAAGGCTTCATCAGTTGCTTGCTCAGTAAATGAAGGAGCTGCCGCCGTCATCCAGGAATGTTGACGAAAAAGCATGGAGTCTCGTTGGAAAAATCCTGCATTCCATGAGGTTTACCCGAGCGTGGGCATCTGCGTGTCTCACAGGCGGAAAAACTGACATCTGTTGGCTGAGCTCTCGAAAGCTAACCTTCCGGTTGGCCCATGACTCTGGACAAAACCCAATTCACTGTTCTGGCGGCACTGCTCATCTTGGGATGCAGCTCTGCAGATTCCGAACCAGGCGAGGGCTCAGACGGAGATCAGCCTCCCTCGACAGGAGGGCAAACCACTGGCGAGACACCAGGTGCCGGAGGAGACATGAATGGTGTCCCCGTCTCTGGAGGAACCGGTGGTCAGCTCGGAACGGGGGGCGGAGCGACTCCCGGAGCAGGCGGTGCTGGAACCGGAGGCATTGGAACTGGCGGCTTGGTGCCCCCTGGTAGTGGCTACAGCAGCTGTGGAAGTGGTGGGCCTCCGGCTTCCTCATGGATGGATTTCACCGTTGAATTTGCGGTGAGTGATGATGATCACCAGGGGACCGAGGTGGGCACAGTTGCTTTGCTTGCTCCAGCTCCGCAGGACGACAAACCAATGCCTCTCGTCGTGTGTTTTCACGGCGACGAAGGAACGAATGAATCTTGCAAACAGGTCTGGCGCCCCGTCTGGGAGGACCGAAAGGACTTTCTCATCGCAGCAGTTCAAAACCCTTGGCAAGATCCCAACGACCCAAATCGAGACGAGACGGGATGGGACGACTTCGTCAACGACACGTCGAACTATTTCTTGAAGATTGCAGAGTACATCGCCGATCAATACCCGCTTGATCTGGACCGGGTTCACGTCACTGGATTTTCCTCAGGGGGCTGGTGGATGGGACAAGGAGTGTACCGGTTCCAAAACATCATCGCTGGAGCGCAGTTTTCTTGTGGGGCGTCGAGCTGGTTCGACCCTTCCTTTTACTCGTCAGTCGCGGGAAACAGCGCCTGCAAGATCGCGACTCGATTCGAGATCAACAACGTTGATTTTCTCTATCCGCCCGGTCAAACGCTCTTTAGCGAGCTGAACGAATTGGGCCATACGACGGAGTTTTCTGATACGGCCTGCGCCGAGCCAGGGCACTGTTGCGGGGGCATTCAAGAATACGGATATGCCGCTATGGCTTGGTTCGACGCGCACACCCTATGCGGCACCACTCGTTCGGGGTGCGGTACGCTCGGAGACGTTGGAGCTGCCACGCGCCAACAGGCCTCAGCTCTCTCTGCCTCTCCGCCGGTGATGAGCCAGCCGCCTCACCAAGAGCCCGGGTATTTTCCTGACTGAGCCGCTTACGAGGAAGCTTGAAGCGTCATTCGCACGGCACGTGCCTCCTCTCCCCAAGGAGCAATGTTTGTCATCTGCAGGACGAGTTGTTCGAGCGGTGAGCGATAGATCAGCGCGATGCGCCAACCCCAATCGCCCTCGGGGCCGTAGGAGCCTTCAACTTGCGCTAGCCCGCGCACCGCGTTGACGTTCTTGCACTCCATCGTCGTTTCGCTGTGAAACGAATCGGTGAAGTCAGCGCCTTGCGAGGTGAGCATGAGCTTCCCCTGGTGCTCCCGGCCTTCATGCTCCCAGGTGTAGCTGACCTCGGAGCCCTCGACTGAAAGAGTACATGGACTTTTCGTCACCTTGTCTCCCAAGGGATCGAGCCAAAGCTCACATTCTCCTTTCCAATTCGTCGAATCGAGATCCGAAAACTTCTCGACAGTTTTTGATTGGTGTGGTGATGGGTCGGTCATTTTGCCTGCTCATTCCAGCGCGCGTCGCAGGACGCGATCATGCTTCCTGGGTCTTCGATGAACTGGTTTTTTACCTCTTCCGAGGAGAAAATATACAGTTCACCGTTGGTGACCGAGTAAATCTCGGGGTCGGCGGGTGCAGCGAAGCCCGTGCTCACCGCCTTAGTGCAGTATCCCCCGAAGCGAGGGAGGAATTTTGTTGGCTCCGCGGAGAACGCCTCCTTGTTCTCTTCCGTGGCGAACCAGAACGTGACACCGCCGTACGTCTCGGCAAAACGCTCGTCGCCTCGTGCAAGAGAGCCAGAGAAGTACGTCGTGACGTCGAACCCATCGAGGGCAACCCCGTCCACGTGAAAAACCGATCGATGAAGACCCAGCGCGAGCGGAGAGATTCGGTTCATCGCCATGACGCCGACGACTGCTCCGATGAGTGCAAGTAGAGCAGCGATGCTTCCTAGAAGAATCATTTTCTTCCTTCCCTGAAAGTGCTTCTTGGACATGGTCCGACGACTCAAGCCGTCTCGCTGAGGCTGTCTTGCCATCCTGCCTCGCGTGAAGTGGTGTTGGTGATGAGGGTGAATTCGCTCGGAGAGGCTCCGTTCATCTCGACGTTCTGCATGTGAGCTCCTGGGGTGCCTGAGCGCGGCGTTCGCGTTCAGTTCGGGTTCCATGAGTCAGACGAGTCAATGAACGAAAACTGCCAAGTCTTTGAACTAGTTGGCTTTTCTCCGCACCATTCGAAAAAGGGGCAAGCGAGGAAGAGACTCTCAGCGAGTGTCGCTTGAGGGCGACACTTCTGTTGGCGTGAGTTGTTGCTTCAAGCCAACAATCGCTGAAGCTCGGCGTTTCGCGAGCTGTTTTTCCGCTGAATGGTCCCATCGGGAAATGGCACGTTCTTCGCTCTTGGTGGGGCATGTCCTCATCGAAAACCACCCGCAGAGAAATCCCCGCCGTTTCGCCGATGTGCGACTCAAGATACAGCCTGATCAGACCCCGTTCGGGCGTTACAGAGGTTCGCCCCAAGAAGCAGAGGAAAGAACGGAAGGCGATAGAAAAACGTGGCCCTGACTCAAGGCGTCGAACACAGGCCGTCGCTTCCACGTTTTGGGACTATTGGGATCATCACCGGTTGCCCACTCTTTGAATCGAATGCCTTTGCTCTTGATTCCTCGACGGCTTGATTGAGCGAGTGAGGTTTCCTAACACCGAAATTCGTTTGTTGAGGAACTGGAGCAGAAATGAACAAGAAGAAGCAAGCAATGATGGTCCTTCTGAGCGTAGGGCTCGTTTTGTCGTCCATCGGTTGTTCGAGTGACGACGAAGATGAGGGAGAAACTGTCGGTGATCTTTGCCGCGCTGCCTGCGATGCGTCGGAGGACGAGTGCTCGGCTGACTCCGCAGGGGGGCAGTTGGCGGAGTTTTGCTCGTTCCGCTGCTTGACTCTCGTCGACTCGGACGACTGTAAGAAAAAGTATCAGGCGCTCTCGGATTGTGAGGCCATGCAGACCCTCGATTGTGATACTGCGAGCTTCGAAGACCCGGGTGCGTGTGAACTTGAAGGCCAACCTTTTGTGATCGGTGGCACTGGCGCGGGGGAGAATGGTGAGTGCATTCGCGACGATGTCACCACTGAGTGAGTGACTCGAGCCGCCCCTCTGTCGGGCAACTCTTTGAGCCAACCATTTGCTGATCTTTTCCCGGGCGTTCACGGTTTCAGCCGTGGGCGCCAGGGTGCGACTTGGATGTCGCGGCTCCTCCGTTTGGTCGCGCCTGCCGTTCGCGAGACTGATGGCTTTTCCCCGTCCACAGTGCCAACAATTCGTCGTTTTTTCTCTGTCACCGGGGCTTCTGGCAGCGGGGCTGAGGGTAGGCATGCGTGTTGCATCAAGGCCGGGCAGCCTGCAGCATTTGTTGTTGTGGCTAGGGGAGAAGGAAAATGACTTATCTTAGTTGGGCAAGGTTCAATCACCTGAAGATTTCTACGGCGCTACCAGCCATCGTCCTGATGTGGACGTTCAACAGCCACGCAGGCGTCGATGAATGCAACAACTTGAGGGTGGAGGATGCCACGGGTTGCGAGTTTCGTGGCGAGGCGGGATGCAATGCGGGCTGTGACGAGCTGGGCATGAACGTTGCGTGCTCCGCTGAGCTCTATGTTGACTGCAAAGGCGGGTGCAACCTGGATGTCGAGATCAGCTGTACGAGTGACTGTGAAGAAGTCTGTACGGAACGATGCGACGCCGGTGAGGACATTACATGCACTCACAATTGCTTCCGTGAGTGCAGTGGGGCCTGCGACGAAGAATGCGCTGACGCAGATGATCCAGAGCAGTGTCGCAGTAGCTGCGAAGCCACATGCGATGGTGAGTGCGATGTACGGTGTGAACCACTCGTTGATGCGAGTTGCTACGAACACTGCCAAGAATGTTGTTTTGGTTCTTGTTCGGCGCAGGTCAACATGGGGTGCCAGATCGATTGTCAGGCGGAGGCTCACGCCGGGTGTCAGGCTGAAATGAGAGCTGATTGCAACGCGTCCTGTGGCGCCGAAGGGGCCATCTTTTGCGACGGTGAATTCGTTGCTTCCGGTGAAGACGTCACCGCGTGTGCTGTAGCGCTAGCGAACGAAGGAATTGCCGATCTCAATCTAGAGGGACACGTCGAGGTGACGACGAACAGCGACGGTGACGCCGAATTGGATCTCAACAGCGGTAGCACTGCTTCAGCAGGTTGCTCTCTTCGAGGTGCTGGTCCCCGGTTCTTCTCCTTGGGGCAACAAGCTCGCCGCCGGAGGAACAGCAGGATCCAGACACGACGAGACAGCTCGAAATCGCACGCCTGCGGCAAGAAGTGCATCTAAACGAACTCTACTACGTCTATGTAGAGATCTACTTTTCAGCGCGAGAATTGACGAGCGTTGATCTCAGCAACTTCTCGATCCGCGTGAACGGTCTTGCTTCCTCCGACTGCTCGCTTGAAGGGATGATTCTCGACGGTCAGAAACAGTACGGTCTCGCGCAGCGCAGCTCCGGTGATTGTTTGGCTGGTACAGATTGCATCAAGGGTTGCGACACTCTCGACCTTGACAGAGGGGATACGATTCAATTGATTGCCACGATTGATGGAGTCGTAGAGACAATCGACGAAAAGGAGCAGTACTTCACGGATTTCGAAGTAGGACGTTCATTTCAAGCGGTCGAGGACGGTGTGGATCACTTCGAGCCCGACTGGTTGACTCCCGGTGCACCGAACGGCACCGGGATGCCCCTATAACGGACGGACCATCGGCTACATCGGTGCGATGCTTCTGCTGGAGGTTTGGTGGAGGCGCGGGGAATCGAACCCCGCGCCCATTCACTCCCATTCTACAAAACTAAATCACCCTCCTGTTTCGACTGCTTTCTCGAACGGCGCTTCGCCTCTCGGAGATAACCGCTGCCAGCCTTTTGTGCGATCTCCGGGTGGTCTCGGAAGACGTAGCGGATGGCTTTGCGGCTGTGGCGCATGCGAAGGTTCAAGGCGTTGAGCAATCGGTTGCGCAGGCTTTGCATCTCTTGCTTCTTGCGATTGGCTTCGCCGGTGAGTGCTGTGGCCGAGCGCAAGCGGAGGCTTTGGGCGGCTTGACGCGCCTTGGCTGGAGTGTCGTTGTCGTAATCGCCCAGCTGATTGAGGTGAGACGAATATTTCTCCGCCAGGTCTGCATAACCTTCGAGTGTCACAGCGAGTTCGTCGTGCGAATGACTTTCCGACTCCAGATCGCGCAAGCGATCGAGGGCCTGTTCGCCTTCGGTGAACTCGCTGTCGTCCAAGACGAAAGCGAGCGCTGAGCGAAGTTCCCGTACGAAGCCTTCTGCGTCTTCGACTGTGATACCTTCTTTCTCATCCTCCAGGTTGCGGAGACGCGCGGCAACAGCCGACGCTGCGATTTGAAGTTCGTACATCTCTTCCACTGTTCGCTCGTTGAACTGAGTCGCGGAGAACACCGTGCTCAGTCCCGGCAATTTCTTGCCGCGAAATCGAGTGGGATGGATGTGAGCTTTGGCTAACTCGGAGAGATCCACCGCTTCGCCGAGGAGAACGGCAACAGGCAGATTGGGAGCCTCTGATTCTGCTTCGGAAGTGAGATCACCCCACTTCGCAATCAGCGATTCGACGACATTGTTTGACTGAATATTATTCATTTTCTTATTCCTTTGACGTGTCGAGCACCGCGCCCGACACCAAGGACTCGGTCCGTGCCGCAGAGCGTTGCGATATTTCTCCGAAAATTTTCGTTCGAGACGTCAGGGGACTCGTCAAAGGCGAAAAACCTCACCATGTTGACCAAGACCTGGGTGATCTTGACCAGGAGGAGACGGATCTTGACCGGGAGGAGACCGATCTTGACCAAGACCCGCGTGATCTTGACCGGGAGGAGGCAGATCTTGACTGAGACCTGGGTGATCTTGACCCAGGGCCATGTCGGCGTTTGGTACGCGCCGCATCCTCAAGTTCAAGAAGGCCATTTTGTCCGAAAGCCACTGAGAGTTAAATCCCAGTGGCTTCGGAGCTCGCGCTCACCGTCCATTACCACCACGGCGGAGCGCTCCCGTGGAGCTAGGGTGCTCCAGTGAACGTGATGTTCTTGGTGTTCGGTCCGACGTAGATCCCAGCCCACGGTCCTGGTTGGTTGGGGCTGGTGATCCAGATCGGGGGATTGATGCCATCGGACACCCGGACCTCTTGGAAATGGACTCCCCTCACCATTTGGGTGGAGCTGCGACCGACGATGCTTGAAGTCCACTCATCAAGGGGAGGAGTTCCGCGATGGTTGTAAGAAACATCCCAGAACTTCACGTTGTCGATGGTGCGACCATCCGGCATTCCGTCGGTGTTCGCTGTTGTGACGTCGAACAGCTTGCCGCGGCTGAAGTCCTCCACATGGATATGCTTGAAAGGGATCTCGCTGCAAGCATTCATTTCCCGGCAATGCACCGCCATGGCCCCTGAATAGCCACCATAAGGCTGGTCCATTTCAGCGATGTCGACGTTCGTGAAGGTGATGTTGTGAACACTGTTGGGCAGGTTGTCTGGAGCTGACTTGTCCGGCGAGGCCCGATGGTTTCCGTTTTGCCCCACGTGCAAGGGGTAACCGCCATCCGCATAGACGGTGGTGTTGTCTACGTGGATGTTAAAAGTATCCCGGGACTCGTAGTACCAGCCGACGACTTGCGTCGCATTCACGCTGATCGGATCACCAGCCGCTCGGAAGAAACTGTCGCTCAAGGTGAGATCGGAGGACGCAGAAATGTCCATCCCTTTGCCGTGAGTTGCCCGCGAGAGCACGGTCAGGTCGTTGAGGGAGAAATGTGAGGTCCGCACCAATTTGAACGCGTCCATCTGTGGGTCGTTGATCAACAAGCCAGAGAGATGGACGTTGCTGGAGTCCACGGCGAACACGCCGGATTGGTAAGTGAAGGCACCCCCGGGGTATTGACCCCAGTGATAGAGCTTCGGGAGGTGACTTTGATCGATGATGCCGTGCCCGCGGACAGTGACCGAGTCCTTTTGGTCGATGAGCAACTGCCCTTTGAGGATTGCGCCAGGCTGAAAACAGATGTGCTTCTGCGTTTCATGAACATTGTGACGACGTCCGACGTTCAACGAAGTTCGACTGATTTCTGAAGCGAGAGTGATCCCGCTGGGGAAGACAAGATCTGCTCCGGCACAGTCTTCCGTCGCCCCGTGGGCCAGGATGTGCAAGTTCTGATACCGATCACCATTGATCTCGACTGAGAGCTTCATGGGCTTGGGTACGGTCAGCCAAAGCTTGTTGCCTCCCGCCACGCCAGTCACTTGCGCATGCCTGGGACGCACCACGAAGCTGTTGATGGTTTCAGGAGCGGTGATCTCCACTCGGAAACCCTTGTTGGCCGGGTTCGCTGGGTCTCCGTTGACGTTGAAGGTCACGAAAGAGGATTCCGCAAAGGCGCCCCGGTTTTCGGAAGCAATCCATGGAACGCTCGCGTTGTTGACGTAGGTCTTGTACTCAAACAAGTCTTTCCAGGGCCATGCGGCTGTGGGTCCCGATGTCTGCCAGTTCCCCACGACGCGCACGGAGTACCGTTCGTTCGGCTCAACCTGACACTCGTCGAAGGCGTTAAGGGGCACTCCTGCTACGCTCTCTGGCGGCATGTAGCTGTAGATCGGCGCGTTGTAGTCGCGGTTGTGACTCCCTCCGTCGCTGCCGGAGCAGAAGCCAGCTCCGGCGATCGGTTCGGTTGTTAGCTTGATGATCTGCACGCTGGGATCCACCTGCACCTGACCGAACTGGGGGTGGTAGGCTGGGCCGAAAATCGTGGAGAAACCATTGTAGCCCTGAGTGAGCGCCAGGGTCTTTGTCTGGAACGGAGTGCTGCCGTTGGGGAAATCATCATGCAAGCGCACGACTTCCGCCTGAGTGACGAGCCGATTCGCCACCCGGAAGTTCACCTGCCCGGTGGGCGTGTTGGATTCGTTCACTGCGATGACGTAGTAGACGCCATCCTCACCACTCCTTTCAGACTTGCGGACGACGTAGTTCAGATCGCGCAGGGTGTCTGGTCCGAAGAGCTGCCCGCCGTTGTCCAGATTCGCTTCGTTAGGATCAGGAAACGATTCCGCGTCGGTATCCAACGGGTAATCGTCAAAGATCTCGATTTCAGACGACGCTGGCGGCTGCTGCATCATGAGCTCTCGAATTCCGAGCTCTTTGAGTTCTGAGATCAGATGCGTGTACATGGGCACGGTGACGCCTGCCTCCGATTCGTTGAACACGTAGTACCAAAGAGCTCTCGCTCCGTGCACAAGGGTCGCGTAGGTGGCGAAGCGCATCTCGGGGTAGAGCCGACCCCGACAGATTTCCGGAGGCTCCCGATCCAGGCAGGTGTACTTCGCATTCATCACCTGAAACACCGGCTTGGTTTCATGAAGCTCTTCGGACTTCATGGACTGCCAAACCAGCTCCTGCCCGCGACCGTTGAGAGGCAGGTATTTCTCGGATGTATAGTGGTCCCAACCTACGTAATCTGTGCCGAAGCCTTACTCCGAAACATCGAGATCAAAGCCCTCATCCGGATCCCAGTGATGCGGGTGGATCCAGTACCCATGGTCGGCAAAACCGTGTCCCCCAGTATGACTCCCCTTGGTCCACACGCTGGTATCGGGAACGTCCACCAAGTACACATCTCGCCCAGGGTCGGCCTCCTTGATGTTGTCATACAGCTCTCGCATGACCCCGGAGGAGATTGGCCATTCATGGAGGGAGGCTTCGTCCGCGATGTACCAGGCGCTCACCGCTTTGCTCAGGTCGCTGTTGTCGTTGATGCTTTTAATGAACCTCCTGGTGCCAGCCAGGAGCTCGGCGCGAAGGTCATTCGGAGCAATGTTTCCCGTCTCCCAATTTGGCTTGAACACGTCGAGGTGCTGGTAGCGCAGCATCTTGGTTGGGAGGTTCAGGACGACCCTCAACGGTTGGCAGTCGGTCGTGTCGTAGGGCTCCAAGCAACCAGCTTGTCTGATGTAATCCCTCGCGTTTTCAGAGATTGCCCACTTCGGCCTTTCCCCAGAGTAAACATGGCTACCGAAGTACGGCATGACTGACGTGGCCCCGGTGGCTGCGATTCTCTTCAACCGATCCCGGAAGCCAGTATGGACGTCGTCGTCGTAGGTATAATCAATGACGGGGTTGTTGTTGCCGTCAAGGATCACGTTTCCATGGACATCTCTCTTATGCCTATAGGGTGGAAAATCCATCCAAAGGATCGGGAAGTCGTCCGCCCGCTCCTCAAGTTCGTTGACTGGACGCCCAGACTTTGGATCGGAACCAATCTTGACGTTGGGGTAAGGAGTCTCTCGGTCCCGAATGTAGAAGGGCGACTGGCAACTTGGGATGCCCTTGGTGATGTCTTCGTCCGCGCAGGTTGAAGAGGTTGGGTCGATGCCACTGAGCAACTGCTGCGAAGCTCGAGCGCTACCCTGCTGACGTTCACCAGACTCGCCTTCGCAAGCCACCTGTAGACAAAGAACTAGGGGGTGTCCTTAATTGGCGGCACACAACATCGCGCAGGCGAGATGGACGAGCGCTAGATAGTTCTG
>WURV02146080.1:0-18391 GCA_011762755.2 Epimenia babai
GTGAAGGACAGTACAGTTTCTTCTATGATCTACGGGGAACTTGGCAGACGACCCCTCTTTATCAATACCGAAGTAAGAGTGATAAAATAAGGACTCAAAATTATTAATTTGGACCACAAAAATGCTAAATTGTTATGTAATAATCTTTAATCAAAGTGTAACGACAAGTTTAGTCTCTAACATTAAATATTCACTGGAATCTAATGGTTTCGGATTAGTGTCGCCAGAGCAGGGTGTGGCGAATGTGTCTGCATTCATCTACAATTTTAGACAGCGACTGATTGACTAGTACGACCAAGTCTGGTGTAGTGATGTAGCAGCTATTGAAGCCTGGCGTCTCTACCGCCATATACATCTGGCACTTGCTCTCGCCATCTACCTCACACTAGACATGCCAAAGTCGCTCTCACTCGGTTTCGTCTACTCTCATCGGTTGGGAGTTGAGACGGGTCGGTGGGAGCGGCCCAAACTGGAGGTACACCAGGGGGTATGGTGGGTGTAAGGTGGACAACGAGGGCGACTACCACGCTATACTGGTTTGCGCAGAATTTTCCTCACTAGGGTCACGGTACATACCATCATCATATTTCCGTATTTGTCTATAAATATTTAAGTTTGTGGAGCTGCCCATCCCGTTTCTGTATTATTGCTTGGTAACGGTGATTTTTTTGTTTTATAAATTTCCGTTATCTTACTCACAGTGCTTTTATTAAGAATGCACTGATCTACTGATTACAATTTAATACATTGCATTATAGTACCACTGTCAAATCGGCCCATAGAATGTTGCATTCAATATTTGCATTGTCTGTATCCGGGTGCATTAATTTTTATCTATTGTCAGTATTCTCGTATTCTTATAAGATGTTTGTGTATTATTCATCTGTATATGAACCCGCACTGTAACTTCACTTCCATCACCTGATGAAGCATTTATATTAAAGCTTGGGATCTATAATATTAATTTGTCTATATAAAAGTCGTTGCCATTTTGTTTTAAACATAAGATACGCCCTTGTATCATTTTAGATCGAACATTGCGGAGGACCACTGTATGTTCTGCGGATTCATTAAACTCGACAGCGATAATCCAGAACTGCCGGACGAGACTTGCCATTGTCCAGCCCCCGATGAGTGCCAGGGGTGTCAAGACCATGCGAGTCGACGTGCACGCGAACCGAACGGCATGCCATACCGCTGTAAACACCACGCAAGTCTCCGTCAATATCAGGCCAAACTGATGTGGTATAATGCTGGTGTATTATATGGGTGTCGATATGCGTGATTCCACTCGGAATGGTCGTGCTGTCCGCGAATCTCAACCTAAACTGCGCAATACTCTACGGACTGATGACATCGACCTGTATTTTCCCCGGTGTAGATCTTTCGGTTTTGTGGAGTAAAACATCGAAAGTCGGCGCCGTGTCAGGTAAGAGAATACCTCTACTATTACAGGGGTACATAAATAGGGCCACACAAAGCTTGTTACTATTTTTATATAACCTTAGAAAAGATTATGATTTAAAGTAGGCCTCTATTAAACAATGAATGCAAAAAATCGACATGAGCAGAGGAGATGTCTGAAATATCTTGTATGAGTCGCCTTATTGGTCTTATGATGTAGAAAATTCTAGGGTAACGATTTTGAAATTAATTTAATATTTTCATAAACGATCTTTTGCATATTATGTTTTGTGCTTCGTCAGGAAAATAGAGTTAAATTTGTAATTTTTAATGTTTGAGACACGTAAGACCGGATGTAGAGCCCGTAGTTGGGAGATTTGTGGTCGTGGGATCCAAAAGTTCCCAAGGCATTATCTTAGTAATAAACCGCTAAAGTCTGAATCTCTGGCATATGCTTTTTGCTGCAAATTTTCTGCTCGGTTCGCACTCCGTATTTTACGTTTTTATGCTCGATTTTATGCGAACGCAGGATCAGTAGCCGGCTTAACCATAACCATTGTCCTTAATCTGATTCTCGCTTCTCGCGAATCCGACTGTCTGTCTAACTTCTTCGTCATATCCGTTAAAATAACGACATTCTTCGCGGCAGGAAGCGCCCCTGTCGTGGCTAACTTCGCAATAACTATCGCCGTATCGCTAATCGCTGATGGTCGGCGATCTGCCGACGCACGGAACAACGTATGGAGAGCCACGCAAAATATTGACAAACCGCTCCATCCGTGGTCCGATCGCTTTGTCGATGGAATCCGCAATCTTCAGAATGGCCAACGACCTACGGTTGTACAACTCGAAGAGATAAGTCGCCCAGCGCGACTTCAACCGTATATTGGCAGTGCGATACTTATCACTTCCTTTATACTCATTATTCCAGTAACGATGGTAAGTTTTCCGATTCTTAGCTTTGCTCAGTTTCGGGGTTGGGTCTTGTTTTGTGCGGGGTAGGCCTGCCTCATGGCGGGAATAGCCGTGATTTTAGCACCGATACAAGAGACAATTCAAATAATCAGGCGAATGCGGCGAAACAGGAAGAGGCGCGGCGTTGACTATCGATAGAACTATACTATCCTAATTTAACCTTGACAGAATGAAGATGGCAATGTTCTCATGGTGACCGAAATATCCACAGATAAGTGGGATGCCTCACCGACATTGCAGCGAGTCCGACTTATGCAAGTGTAAGATAGGGGGCAGTTAGACTTTGAATCCAGATCACCCGGTCCATACCGTCTCTAATCAGCCTACTACCTGTGGCGTTTTTCGGGCTGAAAACGCCTTAAACTCATGTGACAATAGGGGTCTGTGCAACCCTTGCAGTGTGGTTCTATTAGCGCTTTTCCCTGCGGATTTGTCTCCCATTACGTTTGTTTTGGAGTCCGTCCAATTACCATACGAATAAACTTAGGGCTAAGCATGTATACATATGTGAATAAATAAATTTATTTGAACAATCTCATGATTTTTTGTTCACTTTTTGGTTAGGAAATAAAGTTAAGTATATCCAATATGTTCGAATACATGATATTCCTCTCTTCAGACTCAAACCAAAGTTTAAAACAAATTTATTCATTCTAGCTAAAAGAAATGCACAGAAAAACCTTTTCCTCTGATGGGACTCCAACCCACGACCCCCAGATAACCGGTCTGGTGCTCTACCAACTGAACTACAGGGACAAGCTTTCTTCTGTGTATTTAGGTATTCAACACCCCGTTTTTCAAAACCACTAATGTTTGAATATCATAGTTTGGTGTGGTCGCTCCGACTCATGCGATGTGTTAACAGTAGACAATAGAGCTGGAAATACGACGTTGTTGACCCGGGAAATTCACTCACTGGTGTCTGGGTACGAACATCATGACCGAATGTTTGCTTAATAAATCGACTGTGACGACGAGTGACTGTGTCAATATAACTCCACCTATTGCACACATTGACAATCGAATATTTGTTCTTCTAGTTTCAACTCACACACAGGTCGCTCACCTCTTTAAGACGTATACGTACCGTAAGAGAAGAGAGCTTGCCCCGGTAGCTCAGTTAGTAGAGCACCAGATGGTTATCTGGAGATGGTGGGTTGAAGTCTCACCAGATAGACAGGTTTTCTGCGCACTTCTATCTGTGTATACCTTAGGCACGTATTAGACATACCAGTCGCTCACCAAACCACCCACCGACCGCAGACCGAGCAGTGGACACGACGGAAAACACGTCAACTTCTAGCCAAAAAAGCTAGCAGATGACGCACGTTTTCGGGTCCGACGGTATCCCATTGTTTAGCGCACTAGTAGTTGACGCACGTGTTCGCGTACCCGGGGAATAGGTAGCGCACGTGTTCGCGCAGGTTAATGAAGGCAAAATGTCTACAAAGGCGTGAGGTATACACGGACATCGACGAGAAACTAGAAAAATATGCGTTATATGTATTGTGAGAGCGATATGTGTTCTTATTTGAAAAGTCGTGGATTTTTGTTCGATTTTAAGTAAAACTCGGCCGAGTAATGTGTATTTCATCAAATAAATGAATTGATTTATTACATACGCCTTTTTTCACCTTTCTGAATACTGACGTCTGTCACTCACCGATTAGCAGCCAATCATATCATCGGAAACACTTGTCAAGTTCGTTCTAGGAATTTCTAGCAGTTGACACACTATTGCAGATCAGGCTAGCACTTGCCGCACGATTTCAGGCCCATTGTTCTCGGAGCTCACCCCACGACCCGGCTAGCAGTTGATGTATAATCCGTCTGCTGCGCTGAGCTCTTCACTGATCTATTCCATAAACAATCATGGTTAAACTCTAAATTATGTAAATTGCAATTTAATGAAAACCGAATTCTGTACCCTTCCAGCTTGATAAATGCCTTACTCCGTTAGCATATATGTCCCTAAATGTCGACTTGAAGGTGAGACTTGAATGTCAGATGCACTCTCCTATTCTACATGATCAAGTATTTCCTCTGTATGACATATGTAGGAAGAATTCCACTTCCGGTTTGAGCAACAACCTGACAAAAATTGGTCATCCTTTTGAGCTAAACTGAATGCACAGCAGTCAACATGTTACAGTACATGAATAAATAACTGATACACTCTACCAATAACTGGGATAATATTGCACAGTAGTTACTGTGTGATACACATTAACAAACTGTACATGGATACATAACTGATACACTCTACCAATAACTGGGATAATATTGCACACTAGTTACTGTGTGATACACATTAACAAACAGTACATGGATACATAACTGATACACTCAACCAATAACTGGGATAATATTGCACACTAGTTACTGTGTACATTAAGAATGTACTGTCAATCAAATTTCCAGCATGTTACTGCCAAGGGCCTTTGCAATGTTTTATTGTGCTCCACACCTTGTATACTTACCGTATATACTCGCCTGTAAGGCGATCCGCCTATAAGTTGACCCCCCCAACTTTGGCCGACAAAATCGTGGTTTTGCTCTTGACCAGCCTTTAAATCGAGGGTGAAGTTTGAGGACGTTACCCCTTCTTCAGTCATTCATGGCGATTGGCCGCCATTATAATTTGGATGGGAAACTTACCCTATGTTCTATTCTAATAAATGTGACGAACGCAAAATGTGTTGATTATATATATATATATATGAACAATGTATATAAACTATATTTAGGCCTGAAGAGAGAATGCAACAGGAAGACGTCTGAAGGTACGTATAAGTATATTTTTACTGCCCAAACTTCTTTAATTTTTATTGACCCACCTGTAAGACGGGGAGGGGGTAGACTTTCGGGATTAAAATTTTGCCTTAAAAGACCACCTTATAGGCGAGTATATACGGCATTTATTAATTATTAATCATTTCTCATTAACATAACATCGATCAAAGCCTGCTGTCTGCCGCTCTGATCTTGCTGGGAGGTAGCGCTCGTTAAACTATTATTTGGCTGCACGCTTCACGGTCCTCAATTCAAATAAACAGAAGCGTCGTCAAGTGACTATCCGCGAATTTTGTCGACTTTTGTGAGCGCGATGTAATCCTCAAAGTGCCAGACTAACGCATCGGCGCAAACCTTTTATCAGTTTCCAAAAAAGACGCGTTTATTTCTGAAACTATAGCATAACGTTAACATGACATTAGAACGGTGAGTTTTGGGTACCTCTGAATTACGTCATTCGTCAGGGAAGTTCACGTCGTCTGTACTAAAGAAATAGTATAAATTTTCTAGGAATAATTAATAGAAGATTTATTTATTAATAGCGGAAACTTGCATTACCGACGTTCATTTACATCGAAACTAATCATCTTCAACGTTCATCCGGCTACCATATCAACCCTATCGTGTGGTAGACGTCACTAAGAGTTCCTGACTGTTCCATAGTACCCCGCGATTGATGTTGGTAGTGTTAAATAATTTTATGTTGTTAATTAATGAGCTAAAATGTTTAATATATTCAATAATCATTAACAAAAGTTCTTACAACGAAATTTTGTACGATTTAGTACATTTCCCATCAGAGTATATTGGATTTAAAAAAAATAACCACTTTTTAACTTATATTGTGTTTAAATCTTCTGTTATACGGTTCCTGCCACTTTGTTCGACAGAAAAAATATATTGCTTTAAATGATGAATATTTGCGGAGCAACGGCCGTGATATTTTTATGCGCTTTTGCGGAGACCAGTAGAATAAAATTTATATGGAAATATACGTACAATTTAATGGGTTTGTCCTCGGATCGGCTGATGGATGTTTACGATTTCGCCTGCGGGGAAACTGCATTTTGTGATAAATCGCAAAGCAATTACACTTACTTGAAACATAATTGCGTAACGTGTGAACTCTGTCACTGCGACGAAAGTTGCGCGATCCATGGCGACTGTTGCGCCGACGTGGCACTAAAACACAAGCGTAACGATAAGGGAATAACCTACACCCCTTGTCGTGATGTGAACCCAAAGAAATGCTACGGTCTAAGCACTGGAAGTAAACAATATTACCGAGTTATCGACAAATGTCCCAAGGTGTATTACTCAGAGAACGCCATCCGACAAAAATGCGAAAGCGACAACTTGACCGATTATGATGTTTCACTTCCGGTGACGTCCAGGTCGTCGAACGTGACGTACAAGAATAAATTCTGCGCCGAATGTCACAAGGTCGTCGATGCTGGACAGTGGGCGGCGACTTTGTATTGCCATGACGACAGACCTATGCGTGGTTTATCGACAGAGGACGAGATCTGGAAAGCAGCTATGACCAGTGCGGCTTGTTGTATCATAAGCGTGGTCGAACCAAAGCAGGTTTCTGCTCGAAAATGTAATAAATTATCCGGTGTAAGTAAATGCCCTGAAAAAGAGAACGCTACAAGATTAGATAATTACCTTGCAGACATGTGTCAGTCCTTTAGCTCGGAGGTTTACGGATTTCATGCTCGTACCGTATATAGAAATATTTTTTGCGCGGCATGTAACAATGTACCGATAACACGTGACTTGAGCAGAGCGTGTGAAGGGAAAACGGATTTCGTCCCGACGACTGCCTCTCTCGGCGTTCTTCTTAACTTCAATGCGAAACCGAAAGTGAAAGAAATACCAGCTGTGGCCCCTGAAATCACGTGCAAGCACGGGGAGATCTTCGATCCGCTCTGGGTTAGTTATCTGCGGTTACCACCAACAATCCCGTGAAATAGATAACATATTTAATTTAGAGTGATTGATCGCTTATAAGTCGTGCAATTTTTTATTTATTAATTTATTAATTAATTTATTAATTAATTTATTTATTTATTACTTTATTTATTTATGGGCTGACTACCGAAGTGATCGTTGTGTAGACCAATTTCCTTCATGGCCCTCAACAAAGCTAGCCTATGTGGTTAACACGACAATTTGGTTAGCCTCACTTATATAAGGGGTGGGGGAAAACACCTAATGTGAAAAACCCACCGAGTCGCAGACAATTGACCTTTTTCCATTCACGCCACCGGTTCCAGATGTCTACGTATAAGCTACAAATGTCGCACACTCCGCTAAATCTATGGAAGGTCAATGGTTATTTACAATCAGATGACGACATAGCGGGGAAATAAGCGGTATAGATATCATATGTAGGCCATCTTGTATACGCGCTGAACAGCTGCCAACACATTAACTTTTAGATTAGTTTTATCAAATTTTTATTAGTTTTCAATTAGTTTTGATTTATGAACTTAGTGTCATTGTGTCACTTAATTAGAAATTTGAGTCTTTTCATTTATATCTGTTAATGTGATCACTGATTATATAAGTTCAGCTCTCGTGTATTCTTATTATTGCTTAAATCGACATTCTATTGTTGCGTAAATTGACATTATCCCCGTGTATGACAATTCTCTATTATCAGCGGAGGTCAAAGACATTGAGACCAACTATATTCCAATGTATTGTGTGATGTGGATATATTTCTCTCCCTCTCCTCCCCTCTCTCTCGCTATATATATGGTGCAGGGATACACTAGTTCACAGTTACACGTGAAACTTTCGTGTCTGTTCGTAACGTTACGGATGACGAAATATTGTGTTATATTAAAGGCAAGTCATTAAAGGCATTATATGGCAATTCTGGATCTCGTGACCCTTTTACCCGAGAATATTTTGCGTCAGTGCTCTAAGGCCATGATTCCGTATATTGGTAGTTTAATTAATATTCCGTTGGTTAGTGGTGAATTTCCTCATGTTTGGAAACAAGAAGTCGTCCGGCCCATTCCTAAGTCGTCAGTGAACACCGAGAGTCTCACTACATATAGGCCAGTCTCCACTCTTTTGCCAATATCTAAACTCACTGAGCGGGCTGTTTTTGACCAATTGACTGAGTATTTAAATCGAAATCAGTTGTGTGATCTGAGTCAATCTGCGTACAGACGTGGCCATAGCACTGAGTCCGCTTCACTTCGTGTGCTTCATGATTATTATTCGTGACATTGATGCAAGCAAGTCTTCCGTTTTACTCGTGTTATTGGATCTGTCTACGGCCTTCGATACTGTTGACCATCGGCTACTACTTAGGCATCTGACATTGGCTGACATCTTGACATTGTGGCTGACATTGTATTTATCTGATCGTTCACAGGTCGTTGCTGTGAACAATGTTATGTCATCACAAGTCATGCTTCATCACCGTCTACCCGTAGAACTTGGCAGATACAACAATACCCCATAAAATAATCGCGTCTGTAGCCTATGTAGTCTAGGTGACATAGGAGATGAATTTCACTACATCTTCATCTGTCCCCTCTTTGCCAATGATCGCGCCAACCTGATTAAACGATATTACTATACCCGGCCATATGCAATCAAATATAATCAATTAGTTAATTTATCCGGGTCACGGCTAATTAACCTAATCAAACTTTGCGGAATCATGATGGATAAATTGTCTCTTAATTAAGTTGGATTTCATAGCTGTAGACCTCATTAATTAATTACTTCATTATAATTTTTAATATGTATGTAAGCGTATATGTATGCGTGTATATGTGTATGCATGTGTCTAAGCATATATATGTATAAATATATACCTGAGCATTTCTGCAATTCATGCATTTCCATCCCCACAGTATTCTGCAATGCGTATTGCAACCTGAAGTAATTAATTCACGAGCAGTATTTACTTGAGCAAAGGTGTACTACTAGCAGACATAATGAATAGTAAAATCGATAATTATGTTTAAAGTTGTTTTTTTTTCGCTTTATTGTTTTTGTCTTCTGCCCAACGCGTAAATTTTGATAATTGAAGCATGCCTTGTATTTTACTCTGTTTATATTTCTTTTATTCGCTGACGAAGATATATCCCGATTGAGTATATTAGAATTAAAAATCACCACAAGGCGCCCATGTGCGCGAGTTTTCTAATGCTTCACTGTATATTGAAACCAGTGAACTTTTACTAATTAACATTATGTGTATAGCTCGTTCTCGGACTGTACACGCATAATGACCATACAAGAGTGGATATACGATCATGGATATTTCTAATAACTCGTAGTTATTTGTGCATCTAGTCTGAGAACCTGTGTAAGAGATACTAACTAGTGATCCCGAAAACCAGTATTATTTATGTCCTACAATTATAATGCCCCACTGTTGTCTTTGTACGCCGCTAGTGTTGAGTTTAATAATATACTCACCCGTGGCATTATCATCGGTTGAAGTTACATACACTCTCTGTGAATTTAGCGACCAAAAATTCACTTTAATTTTGTCCTCACGACCAAGCACATGGTAAAACAAAATACTTTCGTTTTCTACAAATGTGAAAGTCCACGAAAAAACTTCGCCAAAGCAACCCAATCACGTGTCTCGTAATTTTCCGTTGAAATGAAATGGAATTTATTTGTTTAAAGTGCACTTATTAGCAGAGCTGTCAAACACATTTTACATGAAACAATAGTCTAAGACTATAATGTAATTATTTATATTATAGAAAATTAACATCTAACAGTATACAGGTAATACAGATCAATGTTCGATACAACTATGTACGTACATTTACAGTGAACATGAAATAGATTACAATGTTGAATAATACGGTGGAAAATAGAACAAATAACGAAAAAAGGAAAATCCTATGCAGGCAAAGTCGCCATCGCCATAGTCGCTATGAAGAATTAGCGAAAAACAAACACTTTGAAAGTGTTGATTCACGGTAAATTAATAAAGTACTGTTGAACTATTTAATAAAAGCAATGCTAAATAAATGTGTTTTGAGATCGCTTTTGAATTGGCTGACAGTTGTAGATTGTTCTTATGTAGGCTGGGGGTGCATTGAAGAGGCGGGGTGCAGCAGCGTAGAAAGCATGATCCCCAAAATTAACACGTTTTGTATGTGGGACTGCGAGCGTGAGGGAGGAAGGCGAGCGGGTTGAGCGCACAGACGTGTTGATTGGGATTGTCGAGGATATATAAAAAGGAGCCATGCCATGGATACATTGGTAAGTAAGAAGAGGGATTTTGATGACTACACGGGACGTGACAGGTAGCCAGTGGTGTGAGCGGAGAACTGGCGTGGCAATGGGAGGTCTGAGAGATAACTCAAGCAGTGCTGTTTTTGGAGTCGAGAGAGTTTAGTGGAAGGCATATTTAGATCAAGTGAATTACGGTTGTCGATATGGCTGGTGATAAAAGCATGTACTAACGTTTCACACGGTTCAGGTTTCAAGTACCGAGAGATGGATCAAATGTCGCGTAAATACGTATATCCAGATTGGGGAGTTTTGGATATCTGTTTATGTGGGTCCATATGAGTGTCAAATATTATACCTAGGTTGCAAACGTGGCCAGAGGGTTTGATGGTTGAGCCTTTAATAGTGATGGAGATGTCTGGAGGAGGTGTAGTAGAGAATGGTGACGATATGAACATAAGTTCAGTTTTCGTTGAATTAATTTTTAATTTATTAACGGTCATCCAGTTGATGAAAAATCATGTTTAGCTATAGGATGGTTAATTAACTTTGGGTTATTCTACCTTACAACATCAGACACATCATCTATAAATGAGTGACGAACTAGGTTTTACTCTCTCAATATTGCGATGTCCAACTGAATATCATTATTCTATCGAGAAATGTCTTATATTTCTCATACGAGCTAAAAATCTATCTCTGATACTTGCGTGTTTAAGTGTAACGTTGCCTAATGGAAGCCAATTACTGTACATGCGAAGACAAATTTCTGATCTCGTGGCATTGGCTTGCATAGCTTGAGATTTGCCAGTTTGTATCTTCTAGAATGGCTTTTGATATTTTTTCTGAGCGGAGATGTACGCCGCGTAGGCGTCATGTATAGGAAAAGGAAGTTAAAACATGTGATATGCTTCTGCTTTGGAGAGTACATAGATTCTGGATATGAATTGTGTTTTATAGTTTTATGATGACAGACTATACTTTTATTAGAATTTGAACTGAATAATTTTATCGTTTATCTATACACAGTCATGTTATCTGACACTATAATGCCATGACAGAATTATATAATAATAAATAAGATAAATATTCGGCATTTATATTTCCCCCCCCCCCCCACTCCATGCAGGCTTGCTCACAGTCCATGGTGGTGAAAAAAAACAACAAATATTGGAAAAGGTGTAGTCCTAACAGTTAGAATTTATACTGTGTGAAAAAATGAAAAACTTAAGCATGGTTTTAAAAATGTTAATAGGGATTATGCGTCTCATTTCGAGGGGCAGTGCATTCCATAAAGTGGGCGAAAAGCGAAAGCAGCGCTTTTGAGTAGCGACGAGACGACAGTTGTCTACTGTCGCTAGACACTGAGAGGCAGACCTCAAAGAGCGACAGGGCACATAACCAGAAATCATGTCATTGATGTGCGCAGGGCCAGAGCGGTGCATGGCTTTGTGAATGAAAGTCAGTACCTTGTTGATTATCATCTGCGACACAGGCAGCCAGTGTAGATCCACCATTCGATGTGTAATACGAGAAAATTTTGATTGCTGGTAGATCACATGAGCTGCATTGTTCTGGACTAACTGTAATCTGTGAATAAGATAGAAAGGGGTGCCAACCAAAAGAGAATTACAGTAATCCAAACAAGAAAGAATCAATGAGTAGACAATGGATACAGCGGAATGTACGGATGTAACATGAGCTACATACAGAATTAACATAATCAGAAAGAGAAAGCTTCTTCTCGAAGATGACACTTAATTCTCTGCCTACATCAGACACAGGTAAAGATTCAGAGCCTAGAGTGAGTGAGACCGAGAACTGTGGGTTTGACTGGGTGTGCGAAATAACCGCGTCCTCAGTTTCATCATCATTCAATTTTAGAGGATTTTTCGACATACACGCTGACGTCACACAAGCAGTCAGAGAGATGATTACTAACCATGGAGGCATCAGCGCTGTTGTCGATGGGAATGTCTATCTGACAATCATCAGCATACAATGTAGCATGAAAAGAAGTGGGCCAGGAAGAGAACCCAGCGGAATGCCACAGTCAAGAGATCTAGGAGCAGATCGATGGTCCCCCATGACAACAGTCTGAGGCCTCCCTGACAGATACGACTTAAGCCAGTCTGACACCTGGCCTCCGATACCAAAGCGCCATCGAAGGTGGCGTAGCAAGATGCTATGGTCGATCCATACAGATCCATAATGCTGGTAGATCAATTGTTTGATAATGTTTGGATCGTGAGCCATTGAGTATAATCAGATATGCTCAGATTATAAAATGAATAATAACTAATATCAACGTTGCTGGAGATTCTGAGTGATGCATTAGTGATGGTCTACTGAAAAATAAAGCTAAGGAAAGAGTGTAAAACACGCCTAAGGTGAAGAATAATAATGTGCCGGAGACCAAGAAAAGTTTGTTGCAGTGATCGAGGCAAGAGGTAATTAGCGAACGGACAATAGGGAGAGAGTGCAAAGAGATGTAAGCACGAATCCGGTGGATATAAGACAAATGAAAACAGATCTAAGGTACCTTGTTGACCTGAGATTTGATTTTTTCACGATGTTCAATTAAATATGATGCTAAGATTTTCTAGCAGAAGAAGAGCTAATCAATACATCACAAATGAAAATTGGAAGATGTGTTGGAATAGTTTGGTTGTATAACATGTACACGATGTAAAATAAGATTCTTGATTTTATCATTTAACCATTTAACTTGAGATGATTCGAAGACATCCAATCACAGACCTCAGTGACGCACCAACATCGTATACAATTCGTTCAGCATTCACGATGATCAAAATGTAATATGATGATCGTATCGCCATCCACTAACGGCTATCGCATCCACTGAGTGGCATGATTTGGTTGCTATCGACATTACAGACTGTATATTGATGAGGGAGTACAAAATCGCCGTGGTCCCTAGGAATGTGAGCATGAAAACACATAAATGCGGGGATGCAGATTTGCCGATGTGATTTGGGATGTGATTTGCGGATGTGATTTGGGATGTGATTTGTGGACGAGATTTGTGTAAAGATGCCACTTACTGCCATGAGATGTAGCCATAATAAATTTACAGTCTGCATCTCTTCGCTAGCCTACATTACGCGGTTCATCCGAGACTATATTGGGCCATCAGTACGATGGCTGGCATAACGTATCCATAAATGTCCCTCTCCACTAATAAGTTTTCTCGAGAACTGCCCGCCTGCGCTTGTCTGTTACCAGCGAGGTCTTTTTATTGCCAATGCGCATAAAAAGTAGATCAAGTAGGGAGGTAAAACGTAATCACAGCGTGTACCTAGTTTATATTCGAATGTACGCATAATACAAATGAGTAGTAGCTTTAACATGGGAATACTACTTTATGTGTCATTATGTAGCATTTGACCCAAAGTCGTACAGTAATCCAGTACTGTTTTAGTCAATAGTAATAAAAATATAATAAAAATACGGGAAATACGAAGGTAATAACATTTCAATCAGCAGTTCTCGGAATGGTCGGCCAGGCGATGGGCAGAGGTGACACATTGTATCCACCGAAATCAGTTACCACAAAAAATATAGAATGCAAAAGAAAAGTTATTCGTGAATCTCATCTTGTCAACTGCTTGACTAGGGTATATGTGGTTGTGCCAAATTCACCAGTACCAAATAACATTTGGCACTGAACCTCGTGTGAATATAATGATTAGCATAAGGAACTGACTTTTATCTAAATATTATCCATGATGCCCTCCGATGATAGTTTTTTGGAGTCTCAGCGGGTAATCACAATCAACGATTGACTTCGATTGATTAACTTCAAAATAAATTCTACAAAAACAGCAGTTTTACTAATTTTTACTAAAAACATTGACACTACCCGCATTTTTCCCATAACTATATATGACTTTAGCGTACTATTCAGTAAAACTATGAAATATTTAGGGATCCATTTCAATTCAGTGCTCACGTGTAAAAACTACGTGTCAGTAATAAAAATCAATGTAATGCCGCTTGTACTTTAATTCTCACATATCTGTTACCTTATTAACTAATCCACTGCACTTCTTTACATCACTCATTCATGCCTTCCTTGAATACGTAACCCTCAGTTCTATTCAACATGACATGGACTAACAGCAACAAATTGGACACTATTCAAAACAAATGTCTTTGTATAGTTACTCTAGAAAACTCGCGCACCAGTTCTTCTGTCCTTAAACAGCACACTAACTTACCCTCTATACAATCACCTTTAATTCTTCTATCTGTACGATATGTTAAATTTCTACCATGAACTAACTCCATACATCCAAACTATTTTCATTTCCCCACTCCCTCTTCACACCAACTTTTCCAGTCCTCTTCTACTAACATAATGTCCCGAGAATGAACACAGTAGGCACTCAGCGCTCAATGCCCTGTCTCGGCCCTCCAACGTCTAATTCACTCCCAGCACCCCTATGGGCAATTAGAGAAGCTTCGAAGACTTCATAGATAGCTTGTGGTGCCATCTCCTTTCACCCTAATACCTGAATGGTGCTCACGACCCCTCAGCCCCCAATACATTTTTACGCATGTTTCCATCGATGTTCATTATTGTATATATTTATTGCTCTGTATATAAGTTTAATTTACAAGTTCTATGTGAATCAATATGTATATATCAATGTATATATGTTGTGGGGATCAAGATAAAGTATATTAGGAATATTTTTGTAGAAAGCCACGTTAAATTATAATGATAATAATAACATTACTGCTTATATAAAATTACATCCAATCACGACGCGGAATTACGGCTCTCACTGTCACCGGAATGTCGTAATGTTCGACCATAAGGTATTGATAACATACCCGAGCTATTTAATGACAATGATTCCATGAATCCTATGATTCCATGATTCCTGTGATTCCATGATTACGTGAATTTCACAGGTTGTCACTCCTCATGTTATGAGATTGTCAATGTTGATAATTGATGATTTCCTTCACTCTGTACCATGAATGTATAACATGCTATTGATTTTACACTCTCCCTTGTGGGGACTGTCATTCTCGGTTGCCTCCGAGTTTATTTGCATTTATGTGTTTTTGATTTAGACTTTATTCACTAGTATTTTGACAGGTGCTTGATGATATTTAATACCTGGCTTTCTTTTCCATAGTTACAGGCAAATTTAACAGGCTGTTAAATGACTGAATCTTTAGCTGAGCATTAACCTAAATATTATTGATCTTACATCAATTGGAGTTGACTTTAGCAGGATGAACATTCACCTTATCTTTATTAAACATTACCTCAGTGTAACATTCCCCTTCCCTTTGTTTTAAATGAATCCTACCTCAGTGAAACATTAGCCTTAACTGAGTTCAATACTTATCTAACCCGACTTAAACAGTAACCTTACCTCACATATTCATTAACCCTACTTCACTTTAGCATTAATCTTACATTACTTCAGCATCAACCTTATCTTAATTCAGCATTAACCTACTTCGTTTTACTTCCATCCTTACTTCAGATTAGCATTAACCTTACCTTATTTTAGCAGAAATCTTACCTCATTGAAACATTTATCTTCAACTTTACACTTCAGTATAAATTTACCTATAAAAATTAGTTCATATCAATATAAACCTTCCGTCACGTAAACATGAACCTTAGCCCACTTGACGAGTTATACATTCACTTTACTCCAGTTGATCTTAAACTTATCTCTGTGAAATATTCACCTGACCTCACGTAATCATTAACCTTCACCATGTAATCATCACTTACTCAGCAAGGAGATTAACCTTCATCAATCAATGATACATTTACCTACACTTTATACTCCAAAGTTACATCTGAGCATCATCAAACTAACATCATACACGACCAGTATACGACCTAAGAAGTTCAAAATTTACAAAATTTACCTCACAATTACGGGACAATTTTTATTATGCATTATGTAAACCTTACCGTAGTTTGTCAGTCTGGTCTTACCAGTTTTTATATTTTGAGATCGTTAATACGTCAACGTCGATCCATTAGACTATTTGACGTGAGAAGCTGATTAGTTACTGTTATCGGCACTTTTAATCAAGCTCTGATTACTAATTTGATTGGTCCGAATAGTGATTCTCTAATGAATGAGATTTGCAAAGCAACTCGTAGCATGTAATTAATACAAGCATTGTAATTTAATGTTCGTAACTCGATGGTATTTTCAGAGAATAGCCCCATGACTATGGTTAGGCAGTAACATGACAGTCTGGATTTGCTCCGTAAGTTCCAGTTGCTATTGCGTTTGACTTGGACGTTGAAAATTCAGGGTCGCATTTGTGCTGGTGATTTACTGGTGATTTCCAAGCAGCAACTCAGTGGATAGCCAACTCTTACCTTTAGCTACTGGAATACTAGCTTTTTCCAGGCTAACAGGACTTTTATCAAAATTTACCTATGGTATTCTGGGTGCATCTTGCAGTCTGGTATAGACTTTTCAGATTCCAGTAAGATATAGTCTTGCAAATACCAGTACGGTATGAACGTTCAAATGCCATTAAGGTATGGACCTCTCAATCACACTAGGGTATGGACTTTCAGCTACAGGTCAGGTTTGGACACAGATGATACAGAAGATTTATTCAAGATACTTATAATAGTCTCTCTTATTTTTCACAAATTTTAGACTTGCTGAAAGGTCTTATAGCTGAATTTTGACTACGGCGATGCGAATTTGGTCCATGGGCCACAATTTTGGCTTCTGTTATAGATAACCATGACAGACTTATATGTACAACATGAAGGAGTAGTCCGTGGGCATCTTTAATGAGCCATGTGTATGGACAAACCCTAACTCTTTGCCCACACTAAGTTCATGATATGCCCTCACAATAATACATGAGGCTGGCGGATATTGAGAAAACAAGAACGAGCCCAATAAAGGTCTTCGAAGGTGTTTAATCTGAGTGCATTCGTACCTAACAAGCAATGTGGGAAACCGCTGTTGATCAACTGGATGTGGTATGGTCTGGGTGGCCTGTAATTATGCAAGGGTATCTTCACTCAAACAGGATTGCGTATGGGATAGTGATGGCAGTGTGCTTCATGAAGCGAACTCTCCGCGAACTCTCCGCGAACTCTCCGCGAACTCTCCGCGAACTCTCCGCGAACTCTCCGCGAACTCTCCGTCATCTCACTGTATACAATTGTCATCTATCACGGCTTGAGCGTGGCGACTTGTGACTTGTGAGTGACATGGCTCGGTACGTGGGTGGCATGCGGAATGAATGGAACGGTCATAAATGTGGCTAACTACATCCACCAACATCGTATTACTCAGTGCGTGGGCCACTTTTGCTACAAGCTGGAAATGGCTTGTACAAATGTTCAACTCAGTTATTTGTATATACCTACAATGGTTTAAATAGTACCTGCACCCTATCAGATTCGTGAAACTCTACTCTATGATCAAGTAGCTGATTCAAAATTCGAAACATCTCACTTATTTCATGCAATATTGAAATTTTCAGCCAATGAAAGGCTCACAATGGTTTGCAATCACTCACAGTCCTTCTCATTGGAAGGCTAATAATTTTGTAGGTCATTGCCGCTAGCTTTCGATCAGTCGTTTGACAACTGCAATTTAGGTATAATTTCACATGATATTAGGAAATTGTCAAGGCCTTGTTACAGTTTGAAGATATCACTAAACTGCATTTCAACAAGTCATGTATGTATTATCATCCATTGTTTTCTATAAAAGTATTTTATGAAAACATTATATAAAACCTCCTGAATAATTTGTGATCAGGTCACAAGGCTTTTAATTTGATATTATATAATCTGTTACTATGTAATAATTATCTATGAATATTGTCAATATAAAATTTGCACTTAGGACTAGTACTTCAAAGTACGTCAAACATCTCAGGATATATAAAAATACAAAAATATAGCTCAAAAATATATTATTTGCTGTATCATTAAGTCTTTTATATA
>WURV02146091.1:0-18390 GCA_011762755.2 Epimenia babai
CATCCTGTAACATCCTCTGCAGAATCGCGTCCCCGACCAATCAGTTACTGCCGACCTTACATCGATCGGATAACCTTCAACAATTCAACTTTCACTATCTCGCTCTCACAAACGCTAAATTACTAGTTTGGCCTTGACCTTCCCATGTAACTTTCCGTACTCGTCCATGACATCATTTCAAATATCTTCTGGCGGCCGCTTATCTTCACAACGGTCATAAAAAACACACCTTCTAGGACTGCTATGCCGTATATCTTCGCCTACAAGTATCCACACTGCCAAATCTCACATCCGACCTCCATCGAACCGTGGAACCTCGTCTGGCAATGTGGATACCGCTTCATTGCATATATTTCATCCAACACAAATCCGACTGTTACATAACTACCAATGGATACTTTATCGTCTCTCTGCCATCACTCATGTACGGTCAAGCAGTCGTCTTGACCTCACTTTTCTTTCGCTACCCTGCCGACTACTTTCATGTCAAATATGCGCTCCGTCCGTAACTCTTTCATTTACCATCAAATTCGGCAACGTTTTTTTAAGTTGCCACTCACTTCTTTCCCTCAACATTTTCACGAAAACCTTCCATGATAAGAATTTTCGCATTTTTCGCACCTGAACTTACATAATACCAAGTCTTAATCTAAATGCATTGATTCGTTGAGGTGTTAAAGACGCATGACCAAAATAATAAATGAAATGGCGTACTCAAATACGATAGTGTAATCGTTAGTTCGACATATAGGCATATAAATGCAACCATATGCATGTGAATAGAGTGGTAAAATAAATATGCAATCATCAATGCAGTCGCATGTGTAGAAGACTAAAAATAACATCTGAATGTTTCAGCTAATCGAAGGTGACGGAGTTGTCGAACTATGGTGACGGAGTTGTCGAACTATGGTGACGGAGTTGTCGAACATTACGTATATGCAGACCTATCGCCTCTTGATAGTAAACATCGCTTCGCTCGAGCTGTAGGTCTGATGTCCCGATAAATTTTCCTTCGGGATCAATTCCATGTTCGTCCGAGATTACTTCCCAGAACTGAAAGACGGAAAGGCAGAGATAAACTTTTATTAGCTGGCAAATTAACAGACGGCCTGAAGAAGTAGACAAAAACGCTTGTTAACTGACAAAGTGACCGGTCGAGTGTCTGACCGACCGACTGAGTGACCATCGAGACAAGGGTCGTGTCCCGAATCTGATATGTGCTTACATACCTCGCTGAAAGGCAAAAAATATACACGTGACATCAGTATAAATTTTTTCACGATCCCGATACCTCTATCAAACCGAAATTATCATCAAAAATTCATGTCTTATTATCCCCCCTTACTTCGACAAGTAGCCAAGTACACTCTACACTCACTATTTGCAGTTAGGATAGTATATAGCGAGCCAAATTACGGATAACTTTGTAGATCTGGGCCATAGACTAGTTCTTAGCCGGCGTTTGAGACAACGTCTCTGACATCCAAAATACTACGTTATCCAAACTCTCCTGTGATATTTTCTCCTGTCATTGCTTTATAAATTCTTCCTGCTAGCGATATTACTGTAATATAACTCGCGTTTTATATTTTTATACATGTACATACAACGTACGTACGTATGTCTTGCAATTTGGCGACATAGAGCGTTTAGTGATTTCAGCGCTGTCAATGACGCCAGTGACAATACACATAAACTGGTCCAATCGTACAAGTTTGCACATGTCGTAAATTCAACCAAATCAATGATACGTGGTAACAGGATCACTTAACAACATGAAATAGCCACCACTTAGCTCTGTAATTAACTAACTTCGTAGATAGTTAAAATAGACTTATGCTAAGGCAATCGTTTTGTAGGAAGTTCTTGTATCTTCACAAAGCTACTCTATGCGATGAGAACCGCAAACGGAATAGACTCCTTTTATAAGAGGGTATACAATACCGTAGAAAGGAACTACCAAACCTGGATCGTTAGTTAAACTTTGTCCATTCACTCCACTGGTCCACACCTCTTAAAGCAGCCACCGCTTATTAATAATAATAAATTGTCACTTGTATCCCGGCATAATCCACTATAGAGGTAGCGCTTAGTGGTGGTGGTGGTGTCACAAAGTACAACGTTATTATTGTATTTATGTACTATGTAATTACAGGCTGATTGTAGAGGTACTTGTTCTTGGCCCTTCACAAAGCAGGCCTATAAATGTGGCTAACATGATTGATTGATTAGCCTCACTTATCAGTGGTGGGGGAAAAACACCCACTGTGAAAAATCCCCCCCCCCCGAGTCTGGGCAGACACTTGACCCTCTTCCATTCACGCCGCTGCTTTTAATTGTCCATAGACAAGGCGGGGCGATAAGCGGCATAGAGACCATCCATAGAGCATCTGAAGAAATCACGCCCGCGGGAAAAAGCTCTCAACCGAACCACACTACAAGGACTACCAAGACTCCGTGGGTGCAGGGGTTTACGGCGCTTTTTGCCCGAAGACGTCGCAGGTAGTATACAGCCTAGAGCGGGAATTGAACCAGGGACCTATGTATTCAAAGTCAAACGCTCTAACCACTACGCCAACTGTTCCCCAAAGTATGTGATATATTCACTAGAGTGGGAATAGGAGCAGGTCGGTCTAATGTTGTGACCACTCCGTTATTTAACTCATCCTGACATTGACCTTAAATAGCTTCGACATAGAGCAACGCCATGATAAGGTATATTTGGTAATTTTCTGCCCTTTTGCTTATTTTCGCAAATTATTTTTTATAAAGTCACTAACTTTAACTCAGTTAGCCGAGATAAATGTTTTTACAGCAATAAGACGATTGGTGGAGAATTCAACAAGCTCCATTATATAAAAAGTGGATTGAATTGTAAATTGTTTTTATAACTAAAAGTGAAATAACTAAGGTCTTTCTCCTATACGTAAAAAAATGCGTTCGTCCTCCATGTAACCTATGAAAAATATGTTTTTGTTCTTTAAAGCTTGTATTATATCTTATATCAATAATTGCTAGGACATTCTTACTTTTGTACCAATCTGATTGCCGCATTGTCCAGCTTGTATACTGACAATTTCACGCATGATAACCAATATCGGTAAAAACTCAGGGAGACTCGGATTTTCGTCTGCTTCTGTTGACGACGAAACTGCCGAGATTCAAAACAAGCATCTGACGTCATCGATTTCGCGTACACATTCACCAATCAGAACATGAGTCATGGTCAGGTGATTCATACATTTTCTCTTTCAATCACTTATTCATTTATTTTCTTTTAATTATTAGAATTGTTCTTTATTAGGTTTACGATGTTTAGCACTGTAAAAATTCCATTTCCTCTATTCTGTTTTAATCTAATTATTTTTATTAATCAATTTTATGCTTTAGTATTATTTGTATATTAATGTATTGCACGATTTTATAATTGTAACTGGGCGCCTTAGTGATATCCTCCTTATTATAAGCGCGCCGTCACAACAATTTTACATTATTATTACTATTATTATTATTAAAATGTGAATGCGGAATTGTTATACCATGTAACGTTATAAACACAGAATCCTACCATATAACGTTATAAACTCCAAATTGTTATATCATGTAACGTTATAAACACGGAATTGTAGCATATAACGTTATAAACTCGAAATTGTTATATCATGGAACGTTATAAACGCGAAATTGTTTTTCGGTGTAATGGTAATGTCATACTCACGGAATTGTTATAATAGGGCAACGTTATAAAGGTGGAAGTGTTATACAATCGGTGATTTACTTTAGTGCTGGGACTCACTATGCATTTTATCGTACCGGAAGCTAACTCTGCCGTTCAGGTCGCAGGGGACGATGGGTGCCACACAGCTCTGTTACTCGTGATTGTTTTCCCTGCGCTCGATGTTAGTCTTTTATTTACCAGCACCAAGTAAAAAGCAAAGCGCGGTTTTGTGTCTTATTAAAACGTAAGTATAAATTTCAGAAATGCAGGAATTGCTCGGTAGTGATCCCATTACGAACGAGAAATATCGAATTTCTCGCAATAATGATCATGTTTCTTTGTATCCATAAATAGGGTACTGTATCCTGATTCTTGTGGGCATCCTTAGTAATGAAAGCTAAGTTCAATTTCTTCGTGTTATCACGTATTCAGTCAAATTAACGATGGTAGCGGGTCCCCGACGCCTGTTTCAGGACCCTCTTGCCAGATGACTGCTATTCGAACTGGTATAAAAAGCAGAAAATATAAGTCATGTAATATCCATCTCTGCTCTGAAGACACCGAGTAAATTATTCAGTTGATTCGACCCACGTAAGGTCTTTCTTCCATACTCACAAATTTGATAAAAGTCCTTCGAATTATCAGTATAAGGGGCAAGAAAAATCACCTTGACTGTTTAATGAAATCAACGCAGCATCATGAGTATTATAAATACAACAACAAATCTCGCCTTGTCTGGCGTTTTTTTGCGAATTGGTTCAGTTTTTGTTATAGAAAAACGCAAAAAACACGATTTTTGTACCGTAAGACATTTTCATGGGTTATTTCGAGATGAACAACATGACCTTCTACATAAACCTTTCGTTGACTCTGAAATAAGTTGAAATGGACTAGAAAACGTTCTGCGGCATAGAATACTAGCACAAGATAGAGATAAAAAATTTCTTATTTAATAAGGTGAGTGTGTAAATAAATATTACTGCAACTTCTGATTTTAAATAGAATCAGATGATATAAAATGTGAAGGGTTGACTTCGGTACTAGACGCGACGATATATACACGTGAAATGTATCAAAACGATGTATTATTTTTAGATCACGTTGATTGAGGGAATGTGGTATAATAACGTGGATCTGTTTTTATCGCTTGCAGAGTTCGTTTCTGTATTTTGTATATGTTGAAACATTATATTCTGATTAAATGTTATAACCCTTTGAAAAGATCGTGTTTTTTCTTTACATGTCATCGTTTTCTTCCACGGTTAAATCTTCATTACTCGCTGTTTTTGTTGGTTTCGTTGATAATTTTGATTTGAAAGAGCGATAATCTTCAATTTCTTCTTCGGTGGCAGCTTCCTGGTACTGTTGGTACTCGGATACCAGATCGTTCATGTTGGATTCCGCTTCGTTCAGTTCCATTTCGTCCATGCCCTCACCGGTGTACCAATGCAGAAAGGCTTTTCTTCGATACATGGCGGAGAATTGCTCGGCGATCCTTTTGAACAGAATCTGAATAGATGTGCTGTTTGCGAGAAAAGTGCCGGAATGTTTCAGACCCCTAGGAGGAATGTCGCAGACGGCTGTTTTCACGTTGTTCGGGATCCATTCAACGAAGAAACTGCTATTTTTATTTTGTACATTAAACATCTGCTCGTCGACTTCCTTCATCGACATGCGGCCGCGGAACATGCACGCGACGGTGAGGTAGCGTCCGTGACGCGGGTCGCACGCCGCCATCATGTTCTTGGCGTCGAACATCTGCACCGATAGGTCCTGCACTGAATAAGTGCGGTAAGACTCGCACGATCGGGATGTCAATGGAGCGAATCCTGGAATGAAGAAGTGAAGACGCGGGAACGGGACCATGTTAACAGCCAGCTTTCTGAGATCAGCGTTTAGCTGACCTGGAAATCGGAGACAAGTGGTGACGCCGGACATTGCGGCAGATATGAGATGGTTGAGGTCACCGTATGTGGGCGTGGTTAGTTTAAGTGTACGAATGCAGATATTGTAGAGAGCCTCGTTGTCGATGCAGTACGTTTCGTCGGTGTTTTCTACGAGTTGGTGGATGGAAAGGGTGGCGTTGTATGGTTCGACCACGGTGTCAGATACCTGAAAATAGAAGAGGTAGCAAAGTAAAAAATTCACCGTAAAAATACATGCCCGAAGGCCTTGATTTGAATTCCCATCTAACTCGGTCGATTAACCGTTTTAAAACCAGTCGGCCGTGCGTGTTTTGGTTGACCCCGCAAAGTGGTAACGCCAGACTTCTCACGGTAGCGCTACTGTCTATCAAATGTTAATGATATGGTCATTTATAGCGCTAACAACTCCCGAATGTCGTTCTGTTATTCTACATAATCATCACGTGTCACAGATTTTGTACATTCTGCTAGCATTCAAAACCAATGACCCAGTGTTCAAGACTACGTGTAAAACGCAATAATGGACAAGACAAAAACTAAAGACTCTAAATCTATGCGCGACTAAACCAATTTAAGAGGCTTAAGAGACCTTCGCCAAGAGCACGACACCATTATACGGAAGTGTGGTGGAGAGATCGTATAGCCAAACTAAAGAATGAAAATGATAAATAAACGAACTTTTGGCGATGGAACAACGGAAAATGTGTTGAGGATTCTGTCCGGGTACTCGTCCCGTATCTTGTTAATAAGAAGAGTCCCAAATCCCGATCCGGTGCCGCCTCCCAGCGAATGAGTCATCTGGAAACCCTGTAAACACTCGCAATCCTCCGCTTCCTTTCGGACGCCTTCGAGGACTTTCTCCAGAATGTCGGCCCCTTCTGTGTAGTGCCCCCGGGCCCAGTTGTTGCCAGCACCGCTTTGGCCAAAGATGAAGTTGTCAGGACGGAACAATCCGCCGAAAGTATCAGCTCGCACCGAGTCGAGCGTTCCCGGTTCGAGGTCGACAAGTATCGATCGAGGCACATACTTCTTGGCTGCAAATAGTAGTGACTTGTTTCGCTATAAGAAGCCGGACTTCTGAAAATATTTCCAGATACTATGGCAATATGAAATAATGAGATTTGATGTTGAAAGTCGTTTCCGTTTGAAGCTCAAGCCCCCCTTTAAACATAGCGGTTGTAAAATGTAACGTCGTCCGACCACATCCTACAATATGTCTGATGGGCTGGCAAAGATCATTCATTGATCGAATCGTTGCCAGTATGCCGGAAAATATGACGCTAATCCGTTATGAGTTATTGTGTTAATTTTCAGTCATTAACAGATGGAGAGACGAACGGTAAAACAGACAAACAACGACCAAACATGCCTCCTCCTTGGCGGATGTAAAAAATCTTGAATATCACACATTAACCTGCTACATAAAGCACTCGCAGTTTAGATATTTTCGACGAGTGATTAACAGGATATTGTACCTGCTCTGAATAGCTGCCATGAATTTTCACTGTAAACCGCATCTGAGAACCTTTATTGGCTGATACTTGCGATCTATAAATGTTGTGCTTGACCATTTTTACCAACTACGAAGAAGTTAACTACTAACATTCAGCAATATACTATTACCCCACTTTGTCAAGGGCCGATAATAAATAACCTTCGCGACCTGTTAATCCCAGAACATTCGAACAAGTAGTAACATTTCGTAAGCACATTTTTCACATAGCGATAGCGTGTTATACTTAGTGAATACATTCTGCCTGGTGGTAGTAGACATTGATCCGCTCGATTTGAAGGTCGGAATCGCCATAATACACGCCATCCGGGTCAATGCCGTGCTCATCGGAAATCACCTCCCAAAACTGTTCGGAAGAAGGGCAAGTAATTAGTAGAAGGGGAAGTAATTAGTGGAAGGGGAAGTAATCAGTATCATGTATATACAGTGCTGTCCTAACAATATAATACCTTTTATAAGAATTGTGTTAATATCTTTTTAGACAATAATTTCGCTTTTAAATATGTATTAGGGTTTATGTTAATATTCTTATAATTACTTGTTGAATGGATACTTTTGTGTATAATATATAATTTGGAAGTGGTGTATACTTATTGAAAGGGATAATACAATACAATAAAATGCAATATAATATAATATACTATAATAAAATACAATAAATATAATATATAACGTAATATACATAAATAAATAATAATATGTAATATACATTGAAAAATAACCACGAAAACTCAAACCTGTACATGCCTGTGAGAAACTATAAATTTACTAAATGCAAAATAACCAAACACATCCCTTTTCCCACGAGCATAAAAATCATGAACATTACTATTACATCATCAAAGTTATTGTAGCTTATTTCTAGGCCGTTATTTTATTCCTCAGGCACGATTATGGGGACTGGATAGTTGGTAGAGCGCCGGCCTACGAACCAAAAGGTGGAGGGCTCGAATCTTGGCAATATCAATTGTGTTATCCGTGGTATCTTTTAGCAAGGTATTTCGCCATAAATAAGTACCAAAAAAACAAACAACAACAACAATAATATACACCTGTTATAGAGCTGCCCTCCCCAACGCCATTTGGCAAGCTGCCCAAGGGGGCTTTTAAGCGCAGTATACAGTTCATTGAAAGATTTTAATACGGTGTTTGCATTATTTATATGTATACAGGAATAAACGCCTATTTTATCGTTATGTAACGTTAGCTTACTTTTGTACCACACGCCTAATTTATCGTTATTTAACGTTAGCTTACTTTCGTTCCACACGCCTAATTTATCGTTATGTAACGTTAGCTTACTTTTGTTCCACACGCCTAATTTATCGTTATGTAACGTTAGCTTACTTTTGTTCCAATCTGGTTGCCGCACTGACCAGCCTGGACGTGGACAATTTCGCGCATTACGACCACTATTGGGAGACAAACTTGGGAGACCAGTGAAATATTAACCCGACGCGCTCATCGCCTTTCAACTGAAAATATTCAATTGGGATGTGACGTCATGATTTTCAAACCATTAGTTACCATAACGAGACGTTCGGAAATAGTCTTAAAATAAAAGAATAGACTCGCCGAATGCGAGATGAATGATTGAAATATACCGATATTTCAGAGTAAAACGTTGGCCACTAAATCAGCCACTGGTGATTATTATCGGCAGTGAAGGGACACAACAGTGGGCACACGATAGCGTACACTCTGTAACAAATCGCGTAATTCCGAACTCATCTCATTTTTGCGTTACTTTGTGAGGCTGTAATTACAATCTAATAAAGTCTGTGTGTGGGTGGGTTTATTATCCAACTTCAGGGACTCCATTCCCATATATTTTCTTTAACTGCATGAGTTTAGAGATCTTATTAAGTACAGATGATCTTCATTAGGACGGAGTATGACGAAAATTTTTAGAATGTTTTCATGTCATACATTGTTATCTCCCTTTATCTAAATCTCAAAAGTTTTAGCGATGCGTTTTAGAAAAGGCGGAGAAAAAAAGCTAACGCTACGGGAATATTTCTTCTATACTTCTCCTTTACTAAAGGACGGTTCCGGTTGGTAACATAAAACGGTGAGAAGGCGGGCGTGGTAGCATCTTAATCGATGATTTTGCTTTCAGTCGCATTTATAATAAGAATTCTAGGACTGTCGTTGCACTCATAATATCCAATCATAACATCACACACAAACATCTCACTTTTTCCTATATAGGTATACATTTGAGGGAAGGGCAGTGACAATTTCTCGCATGTTATCGATTCGCACCACGGACCTAACGCGAGAAACATGGATGCTTCTCATCCACTTTGTTAACTCATCGTGTTTCTAACACATCATAACTTTACTGAAGGCAAGAAAAGCCTCGAGAGAAGCCCCAGGGTATGATCGTATGATCTAGCGTACCGTACGCGCGCATTCACGACCCCCAGCCGACGACTCCAGCAAATTTCCGAGAATTTCGGGCCCGTTTCGCGTCCTCTGATAAGCGTTACCTCGTAATCGACCCAGCTTAGGCCGGGGGCGACACGTCATGAGTCTAATATCGAGCATATATAGAACAGTAAGGTACATCATGTACCTAATATGTGAAAAATGACTGCGGTGATAGTCACGCAACGTTGCGTATTGGCGTACTCCACTAATAAATCACTATTATATTCAGACACGATCTTTCTATGTATTTTGTCATCACCACCAACATTTTGCCGATGTGGGGAGGTGTTGAGTTTTGTACGTAATCCGCAGACTGCAGTCGAGAATTCATCCACCACTCAGTCAAGTGTCAAATCGCAGCCGGTATGTATTTATGGTATTAATACTAGTATAGGCCATTTTACGTACACGCGCATACACATGCAAGCGGAGTCACATACACAGACGCGTGAGTACACAATTTATGGCCCGTCAAAATAATTATCGGATATGTCCACCAAGTCAATGTTTCTCCCAATAGACTCATATCGACTAACTTAGGGAACACAAAACAAGCTTCCGTATGCAACAAGACTTCGTCGAGTGCATTGTTTAACGAAAAGAAAACGATTTTTAAGTTCTTCCTGTCAGTATTTCAGGTCAACATATGTGTCTAGCGTTGTTTCAAACACACACGCGCGCACGAGCACACAGTATTTAGCATCTGGTGCACTCTTTTCGGCTTATCATTTTTGTTGCGTCGCCTATTGTCGCGGATTAAGCCACAATTGCATCATCTGGAAAATCTTCGTGTATTTTCCAAAATTAACTTAGTTAATAATAATAATAAATAGGTTAGTTAATATCCCGCTCTATGCCACGAGAACGTGCTCTAAGAGCGGTTCACAGTTCAGAATATAGTGAAGGGATTTAAGCACGCAGCATAACAAAGATAGAAACACCTAAAATTGTGCTTCCAACATACGACCTTAAAGGACCGATCTTTGGTCGCTCTACGGAAGCTATTGCTGGTGAGAACGCTGTTGATACCAACAGGCTTTAGCGTAAGATTTTAAATCTGGGTGTAATATACCACTGTAGTGCATGTACAAGATCCCATAGCGTCTGAGGTTCCATGGTGTAATATTTACGAATATATATTATTAATAGCCATATCACTCCTGTTAAAGATAAAATATTGCCTAAATTATTTTTATACACAAGTCTGGAGAAAAGTGAAATGAAAAAGATTCAGGATCACAGTAATGCTGAAAAATATAATCTGCAGAATGTGTAAGAGCCAAGTGTAGATGGGTGTGCAAAACAAACTATTGCTATGGAATGTTAAAAGATATGCATAAGCACGAATAAAGAGTAGAGTCTTGTGTTTTTATTTGAAGATGTTGATCAGGGAGATGCTTTGATGTCAGGAGGGACAGACAAATAGTCGAGCAGATTTATAGGTGAAGGTGCGGATCCCGATGAACGTCGTGATTTTTGATGCAAGGAAGATCATTGGTTGGAATGTCGGGAAAGTCGTCAATTTTGGTAGCAAAGAAAGGCGCTAGGTGATGTTCAGGGTGATGACAACTTCGGACACCGCAGGGATGTCATGGCGTTTTGGCATTCAATTATTTGATTCAATGCCGATACCGTACTTCCAAGGCATCAATGAGTAAAACCAGGTGAAAACCGATTAATGCTAACCTTTAGGGCTTCGTCAATTTCCTCTCGACTCAAATCGAAACTGTTGTCCCGATCAATGTGCGCGAGAAAATCGATACAGCGAAGATTATTTTTGATGTGGTAAAACACGCGAATCGGGTCGATGTTGTGGATCTTGGGCGCCTCATAGAGTTCTTTCTCGCGATTTGCCCACTTGCGTCGGTGAACTGGAAGCGCCCGTCCGTATTTGACCTGAATCGCTCGTTTATCCTGAAAATTCGCTAGGACTTTCTCGAACGTTTCGTCTACGACAGTTCCCTGTGTGATGTAACATGGTTAAAAGCTCAGCAGTGATTCGCCAACATGACAAAACGGATTAACGGATTAATATAACGGATCTTAATACTCCGTCCCATAATACTTCGCTGTTTGCCGCGTATCGCTATTGGATACCAGCGCCAAATGTACGAGAGTGACCTTTTGGAATAACTGAATAACTGACTGTCCTGCAGCACTCGCACAATCGAATGACATTATGTAAACAAGAAAAGTAATGACGGGAATAGTCAACATTATAATATCAATATGAAACATACTACTACAAAACAACGGGCAATAACGCATACTCTCGGAGAGCTGAATCGTGTACGATCGAAATTTCTTTTGATTCACATATGCTTAAAACAAGACGTAACACGAATCACTCATTACTCGCCAATAACGCACAATAACAAACTAATGACGCATCGCGTTGCATCCTAACTGATCACAACACGCCGATAACACACTAAACACGCGTAAGTGACGGCATATCACACGCCAACACTACCACATCGACAATATACCCTATATACTCACTTACAAGACGACCTTTTTCACCAAAAACCTAGATTAAAAGTGGGGGTGGGTGTCGTCTTATAAGTGAGTCTATAATTATTTCAAACGACATGTTTTAGGTTATTGTGTTTATTCTTCAAAATTTTGTAAACAAAAAAAATGTTTTTTTTTCACTTGTTTTGCTCCTCTCATCCTAATCTGACCTGCGTGATTCATAAACACCTACCAGCATAAAGGATGGGTCGATGAAAACACTGAACAAGAAGACGACAACGCGTGGGACAGTTGCAATTAGATTCATTTACATTTCCAATACTGTATTAAGAATAAAAGTTCGCCTCGTCTTTTAAACGGGTCAACGCTAAAATTGACTTTTGTGTTTCTAAAGTCAGGGGGTCGTCTTATTAGTGAGTCGCCTTATAAGTGAGTATATACGGTATTAACAAAGCTGATGTACGTCTGTGTTACATGGACAATATGTGACCCCACGAACTCAAGTGTCGTTAATCTATCATCGTGCAAGTTAAAGTTGGCAGCCAGCATCCAAGCAACGATCTTTATGGTCAGCCCATATGTACATAAGATAGAAAAATATTTATATAGATAATTTTTATACCCTTCTATACCATGTAAACATGCCCTATAAGCGAGTCACAAGGATAAAATACGATAAAAGGAGTTATGCACAGAAAAAATATCAACATACCAGCGACCTAACTCGACTGAATAAAGAGATAAGTTTTGAGACCTTGCATGAAAGTAGAGAAAGCCCGTATGGTTCTAATCTCGAGGGTACGAATATTCCATAAGATGGGAAGCGCATAACGAAAGCAACGGTTCCGAGCGGCAGTAAGGCGCCATCTTCCTATAGTAGCCAGTGACAAATATGCCGATAGGTGGGCACATGAACAGGATTCAAGTCATGAATGTAGGCCGGGATAGACTGACGAATGGCTTATTAATAATACAATCTATCGAGAGTGTACTGTATCTAAGACAATACTTACCGTCAGGTCGAGGTATGACAGAGCAGATGTGGGAGATTGGGACATTTTCACAAGTAGAGGGCTAGTGTACACTGCTGGGATAGGGTTGTCGGCAAGCTAGCAAAATCGTATATTAATCGTTGAAGGGAAAAATACATTGATTCATGAAGTTTGCAACACTGTACAGATAGGGGATTATGCGATTATTTAATTAATTGTAACTGTACACGGACGTTGTTTACCTGTCCACGTCTCTGGGGTTTACGTAACAGCGTCTCCAGAGTGCATTGTCTCCCAAATAAGTTGAAATTTATTGGTATGTATTCTAAGAGTAAGACATATCAATTAAGCAGATACTGGTATTACTTATGAGATAGGTGGGTTGGTTCGTAATAGTGGTACAATTATGAAATCGAATACTACAGTAAGGTTGGTTATTGTAAAATATAGTCGCGGTACGAAACTATCATTGTAGGATAGAACTCGTCCTGAGACAGAACTACGGACGAGAAAATATATTCGACTAAAGCATTGTATCGCGACTCAAAATAGGATAATTGTTTTTCTTTATTGTACCATTATTTTTGGGCTCTATTAATAACTAATGCGTTATGTTCTCGTATGTCGTAACCTTAAGGATTTCCAGAGAGCTATTGTGGTATAAACCCTCCACGAGTCGAAAGAGAGCGTGTGGGTGTATGCGATTGGAAGAGAGATCAAGGTCAGTTAATGTAGAATTATGCGCGAGAGCGTGTCCCAGAGCCGAACATCCCTCGTACCCGAAACCATTCCAAGACAGCGCGAGACTGGTTACTGACTGGTTAAGCTGATCAAAAGTTTAGGGAAAATCTGTTAGTAATATAAAACGTAATATAATAAATCACAGCTACCGAAGTGTTTGACCTGCCACTAATTTTACGAATTAGTGATCGTCGATGAAATAAATCTACCAAAGAGGATGGAAGTGATTATTTCGTAATGTATTGACGTATACGACGAAAATGAAATATCTTGCTTTTCATAATTATATTCAAATAGAAGAAGCTTGAATTCATTTCGCTTAGATTGGTGTGACCAATACCATACCTCGATCAACACCTTTGTGTTTTAATGATCTTTGTTAAAACCTCTACTTAATCAATCCGCATAACAGTCTTTTCGAGATTATTCCTGCCCATCCTCTGAATACATCCGACTTTCGTAGGGCTTTGCTACGCATCCTTTGAGCATATCCAAATTTAGCAGGTTTTATCTACGTTATCGTCTTAGCGTGAGCTTGGAAACATCTTCTTAGGAAATATCCGTCTTGGATTGCATCTTTAGTTGATCTATATCACAAATGACAGAATAAATATGTGTTTTATTAAATATTTGTGCATCTATGTTCGGTATATCCGTAGTTTTAGGCTTTTCAAAATATTTGTGCCATTTATTAGTGCCCTGTAGGTCTTATTTACACATCTGATGAATACATGCGTCTGAAGTTGGTAGATATATCACTACTGAATACATTGGTCATTTATTCCATATTACCACGGCTTTCGCCTAAGCTACTTTACCGTGATCCCTTTAGCAATTGCCACGGCACCGGCCCCGCGCAGATGATTCCACGAAAGATCCAGCATCTCTAGACATCTGTTCTGAGCTAGAAAAGCGAAAGTGAGTATATATTACGTGGCCCATGTATGCATGCACATACACCTTCCAACGTGCACACCATACACATTCCGTGAAATTCTATACAAACTTACACAATCCCTGATATACTTACGTACACACATACACGTTATATATGATATATTAACATTTTGTTGTACTTTTTAGAGTTTCACATAAGTACGAACCGAGAGCGCTAGCGATCGATTCCGCCGCTTGTTGACGCAACTCATTCCGGCTTAAGTTAAGTGTCAACAAGACATCATTGTTCTGTCAATAAAAAGTCGGGAGAATTACAAAATACAATAACACCACATAATTTTGTAACCAGAAACAAATTCGAGTATTTATGGTATAAACATTGAATAGGTCAGGGATCAAGACCGATGTGTCAGACATGGAAAGCGGGTGGCAAGAGTGACTTGTCTAGAGCAATTTGTATTAGTTGAACAAAGACTGAATAGACACGCAGGATAGGCGGATGGGGAAAGTAGAGACAAGAGTTAATGGTTTTTTATTGAACTAACAGTAGGTAGTATAGAAATGGAAAATCCTTTAACTAAGGTACATCACACGATTGAGACCGTATTTATTGTTGTTGATAGTTGGCTACCGATAAAATCTTCAAACAGATGTTTAAATAAGAACCACAATTGGATCACCGTGTAGTATTTAATGTAGCTTATCAAATCACATACAGTTATCAGTTTCTCGAGTGAATAAGCGTCGAGATCGGTGATTTGACACGATGAAATGTCAAGGTCGCGCAGATGTTTCATGGATGCTATGTCCCTGGCGAGATATTTCAGCGCCTCTCCACCAAGCGCGCTCTCCGATAGCGTCTAACATTCGACATAAACACATATCTGCTGAAGGATATGCGTAAAAAGAGTAATGTAGAATATAATATGTATTGTTTCCTCAGCAAAGGAATCCCACATGCCATTGGTGTGCCCTATGCGCAATGCAAATCACCTCAATATTTGTCTTTGTTTAATCCAGGCCTTTTAAACGCAGTTAAATGAATGCTAACTATACCTTTATGCATGCGGAACTTAGCGATTTAATGAGTATTATAGTAATATGGCAAATATCAACTTCACGAATTCCACCTTATGTGCCGTATGCGGATGAATGGAAGGTTGAGAAGGCGCCCGCACTACTGAACAATTATTTACAATTGCAAAATGCACAAAGGCCCAGTTCAGTGTAGAGTTCAGTTTCGTTAGCTTGCCCCACAGCACATGAAATAGTGAAAAACAGATGAAGATGAAATGTATCTACGATTACATGATTTAATAAGGGTAGAACTTTGTTCTATTCGTTTTTATCCATTTTGTGATATTCGTTTATCATTCGAAAACTATCAAAACCATTCACCTATTGAGTTCACTTTATTGTGGTACGATGTATCCGTTCAATGTATTTACCAAAGACGTAAAATGGTGGTTTTGCGAGAGGAGTTGCGTTACGCATTGGATACCTTCTGATGCCATTCTGTTGCCGTTCAAGTCTAGTGAATATGCTCGATTATGGTACTGAAAATACACCTCTTGAGTAGGTAGATACTAAATCGCTAAAATAACCAAGTGAAACGTCTATGGGGTATATTAGCATGATTTTTAATTGCAACAGGACGTACAGCTAAACATAGTTGATAAATTTAGAACACAATATCGAATGACTAAATGTGGACAGAAAAAAGGCAGGCAATATAATAGGTAACAATCTACGCATTCACTTCGAATGAAATTTTGGACAGTGCAGCGGTATCTACTGATCAATAGATGTCACATTGTGTAACTTGCACAAAATAATTATGTTCGGTCTTCCGCGATCTCTAATACGTAATATCTACAACACGTTAAGCTGCCCAGCAGTATAAGGAGGGGATTCATTCGTCAATTAGCTAAATACAACTATTACCAATAATGCGGTGCAAACTGCCTTGACCTCGCGCGACGGTAAACACATACGCCTCAAGGAAATGTTGTGAGCGCAGTCTTGGAGTTGTCTCAGGATGGACGATCTTACGGGGGTTCGCAGTCTCTTGCACATGGCTCGGTATGTATTCTCGGCGAGATTTTGTCGAGCAATGTCCCATTTCGACTGCTTTTCGGGTTCTTCTTCTGCAATAAGTAGTACGACACTTATGGCAGGTTCACTCATGGCTCGATATTCCGAGTCTGTTTCCTGTCTGAACATAAGCGATGTATTTTGATTAAAGACGGCGTCTTTAATTAGTTTCAGTTCAGTGAATTAAAATAACTATTGTATATATATACATACATATATATATATATATATATTCATTTTTCTACAAAATTAACTCACCATCGGAGAAGTCAAATTCCTCGTCGCGTCTAATAGCCGGCAATTTTGGCACCTCTTGCGGGGGTGATGCTGCAGTCTTGTGTACCAATTGCGAGAAAGCTTGCGCAGCGAACACTGGGGCGGGTTTTGTTGTTTTCGAGTCGACGGAGTCTACGTTTAAAGGGTCACGGATCAGAACTTCGTCTTTTGATTCATGAAGCAGCGCTTGGTCTTCTGTGATAGGCGAAAGTTTCTGGGTGTCTTCTATGTTATTCGACATCGTCTGAGCTAAAGTTGTGATGTGAAAATAAAATACCGCTCGGCTTGAAGATAAATCTTTAAATTAACAATATATCGCGAATGGTACACTGACAAAATCGAACCGTAAAAAACGATGAGCATAATTACGTTGAAAATTACTGTGATGCAATGTCCACTTCTATAATATAGAATACATGATCCTAATTTCTCGTGAAGTACATTAGAACTGTGACTATAGTACTATGTTACTCTGACTGTTACCCAACAAATATCGGATGAATAGCGTATCAAGTCTATTCGTGTGTTCAGTAAGATAGTATATCATGGACTATCACATTGTCGCGAGCCTGTTGAATTATACACAGTAACGTGACTGGAATCAAAATCGACGATCGATCCCAGCGGAATGGCTTACTAATCTGTAGTAAAATAAGTCAAAAGGTTTATTATCAGCACCGCGCGGTCTCCCTTCTTCGACTAACGAGCGGTCGGTTGGCTTTGTGTTGGAATAATTGTTAAATCAGTGTAGGAATAATGAAAATTGGCTAAGTCTCCATTCCGTGAACATAGCTATGTTAATCTTCTCGCATTGTATTACCTACAGCATATAATCGACTAGAATATCGCTGCTGCCATTGTGGCTAAAAGGAAAAGCCATGGTTTGTCGTAGTTTATTAATTTCAGTAAATTTATATATTTGTTTTTTTTTGTAAAATGGTTGACATGTGGTACCTTTGCACATAACCAACCATCTTCTTTTACAGCATCTACCAAACCCAGATTCCAACCATAATTTTATACTCCTACGAGACCTGGGGCGTTAATCCGACCCCATGTGGTGACGTCGCTAGCTTGGGATTATGAAGACTTCTATACTAAAAGTCGACAACCAAAATTGTGTAGTGTCATGATAGATTGTGTCAAATGTGCGATGTTGGTGTGGTCGGGGATGAACTACACTTTCTTCTCGTATGTCCATCATTAAACCATATTCGGCAGAAATATATACCGCTCTTTTACCGGAAGTTCCCGTCGAAACATAAGCTCTATCGCCTTCTTACTGATAAAAGAGTACGTCTAATTAAAAATGTTAATAAGTAT